>CANSNZ010000783.1:0-209024 GCA_947646795.1 Beta lomatogona | reverse complement strand
AGGATATAATTTCTAAACGAAATTGTGAATCTCCTCTCATCTTACCCAAAACTCGAGCCCCTAAAGTTGCATCTACCTAGCAATGGCAAACTCCGGGAGCAATTTCTCTATTGGCTTGATTTCCTATATTTCCCTTGTTATAGGAAACCAATGTCCTATTGCCCACGTATTATTTCTGATACTAAATAACACTTAAACACAACCATATACAAAATAGCAAAGAAAATTGGGACGGGTTAATACTAAACTGATGCTAAAAAAGCATAATTTGAACAAAGTAAAAAAACTGACCACCATTTCCAAAGGACAAGGCCTTCAACGGCTACCCCTTCACTTATCAAACTAAGGAAAACTGAGCTATGGAGAATTAGGGCCAAACTGTGCTTCACGCGTGCTGATCCAAAACCCTCGACCGGGCTAAGTTTGAGTGTGGACTGACCGCACTTGCACCGGTGCACGGCGTTTGAGTGCCAGCCGAAGATTGGTGTACGCTCAAGAACCATACATAAACACAAAACAAAGAACTAGAGGGCATGGAACAAGGAACTAGAATGGGAGGGGGAGGGGACCACGAGTGAGGCAGCAGCTGTGGAGTCCCTCTTGGGGTTTTCTCGCGATCTCGCCGCTTAGGTTTCTTTTGAGTTGGAGAGGTTTCCTCTCGATGGGTTTTTTTTTGTTTTAAATCCATAAGATACTTCTAAGTAGTACATCAATTTCATTTATAGATAAATGATTTACAAAGTTTATAAAAACATCACCAAAAATACCAAAGCCTAAACCATCAGTATCTCATCGAACCCACCTTTCTAGGAAGGGTTGAGCTAGAGACTTTTCGATTGTGAAACAACCCACACAGGGCAACATATCATTACACATTACATACTAACTTTCCCCTCTGATCCTCATTACAAGTACAAGAAACTTTTAAGCAAAATTTGCTTAATAACTTCTTGCCATTGAGTCTTATCCCCAATAAACCTTCTTGCATATCTTTGCAATTATTGAGCATACATAGACTCAGCAAAACAAGCACCATAGATGAAGAGAAAATTTTCTGCAAGCCTGAGCAGCTGTCTTGACTTCATCTAAAAATGACAGATTTGATATGTTTGGGTGAAATATGTGCAAGACTGAACCCCAAACAGCTCCTGATTATGGTTCTACATGCCTAAATCACATAGTCACATAGAGTGTTAATGATAAGAGTTGACAATAGTCAAACTCTATCTTCTCCTTCTACGTAGCCTACTGCTACTTTTCTTTATCTTCTATACTTTGTTATCTATTCCACTCTAGATAGATATAGTGGCATATTCTTTTATTATTCTTTGTATTCTTTCTGTAATCTTTATCTCTTAGTTGTAACTATCTATAGCCTACAGCAGTAGTGTGTATTATAAATACTTCATCTAATGATAACGTAAATATTCATTCTCCAATTATCATTTACATGGTATCAGAGCCAACGATCCTCAACAACCTGCAATTTTTTTCGACTCACCCATGGCCAACGACCACCACTCCTTCTCCAACGCCACTGACCCCTCCAAACCACTCATTGTCATGAATGCTACGTCCGTTCAAAAACTCACCCCCTCCAACTACATCATCTGGAAAGCCCAACACGAAGCCCTGCTCATTGGCTACGACCTCCATCAATTTATTGATGGCTCCTCTATGACCTCCTCCCGAAATTACCAATGACTCTAGTGAATCCATCCTCAACCTTGCCCATGTTAATTGGATTCGCCAAGACAAACTCCTGTTTGGCGCTCTTGTGGGAACCCTCTCTCCCACCCTTGGACCCCTCATTTCCCGTGCCAACACCTCCAAGGAAGCTTGGGATATCCTTTCCCACACATATGCTAAACCTTCCCGTGGCCATATCAAACAACTCAAAGCCCAAATTAAAAACATTAAGAAAGGCACCACCCCTATTGAAGACTATATGCAAAAATTTCGTCGTATTATTGACGAACTTGCCCTTCTTGGACCCCCTTGACCCCGAAGACATTACTGACTATGTCTTTGATGGTCTTGATGCTGATTATAAACCCCTTATTGATGCAGTTCAAGCTCGCGATACACCCATTTCATTCGATGAATTCCATGAAAAACTTATTCACCCTGAACTCAATCTCCTTGACTCTATTCCTACTCCCCTATTAACTACCCACCCACGGCCGATGTCACCAACACTCGGCCCTCCTATAATCGAGGATCCACCTCCAACAACTCTCACCGCTCCTCCTCCTACAACCCCAACAACCAAAATCCCCGTAACCCATTTAAGGGCAAATGTCAATGGTGTAATGTGTTTGGGCACACACTCACCTATTGCCCTACCTTTGCACCCGTCGCCAGCCTGCCTCCTTACCTCAAGCCAACTACCACCATTTCCCCCTAGCCAGCTGCTTCCTCCACGCCTACATCCCCCTCATGGCTGCTGGACAATGGGGCGTTACATCATGTGACGACCGACCTCGACAACCTCCCACTCCACTACCCCTACGATGGCACCGACGAGCTCGTGATTGGTGATGGCTTGGCACTCCCCATCTCTCACACGGGTCTTGCTTATCTCTCCACTCCCTCTAAATCTCTTACTTTCTCTAATGTTCTCTATGTTTCTACCATGCATAAAAACATCATTTCACTCTCTTAATTTTGCTTAGATAATCATGTTATAGTTGAACTCACTCCTTTTTCTTTTTGTGTTAAGGATCAAGCCACCTGGAAGCCTCTACTTCACGGCCAAACTAAAGATGGTGTCTATCACTGGCCACTTTCTACACCACCACTCGCCCTCATTTCCGTCACTCAACCAATTGACTGGCATCATCGCTTCGGCCATCCATCCTCTAGTACTTTGAATAAATTGATGTCAACTCTAACTCTTCCTAAATGTCTAGATTTTCCTTGTAATGCTTGCCATATTAATAAAAGTCACAAACTCCCTTTTGGTGATTCTTATCTGATTACTACTTTTCCCCTTGAAGTTGTATTAAGTGATGTATGGTCTTCTCCCGTATACTCCCATGATGCTTTTAAATATTATATTCTTTTTGTTGACCATTTCACAAAATTTATATGGCTATATCCCCTCAAAAAGAAATCTGACACTGCTCTCATCTTCCCTCAATTCAAAGCTCTAGTTGAAAAACGCTTCAGTCGGCAAATCCTAACACTCTACTCCAATAATAGTGGTGAGTTCCTTCAACTCGCACCTTTCCTTGCCACTCATGGCATCTATCACCTTCCCTCCACACACCCCCGAACACAATGGCTATGCTGAGCGTCGCCATCGCCACATAGTTGAAACAAGCCTTTCTTTACTATCTCATGCATCCATGCCTTTCCACCTATGGCCTCACGCCTTTCAAACTGTTGTTTATCTCATCAACCGAATGCCCACACCCACCCTCAATAATCTCACTCCCTACTACAAACTCCACGACACTCACCCCAAATATGACCATCTTCATAATTTCGGATGCCTCGCCTACCCAAGGTTCTGCCCCTATGTCAATCATAAACTCGAACCTCGATCTGCCCCATGTGTTTTTGTAGGTTACTCGCCTACATAACACGCTTACCTTTGCCTCAACCCTCTCACATAGCGCCTATTCTCATCTCGTCATGTCCGCTTCATCGACTCCTTTTATCCCTTCGCCAATTCTCGCCCAGCACATCCTATACCCGACCTTCCCACCACGCACGCATGGTGTCACTTCTCGTGCCTTATCCTCTAACCTCCTGTCGTGCCCCCTACCCAGCCCCCTACTGCTCGCCCATCATCTCCCCCACCTGCTGCCTCACCACCCGCATCCTCTCCCATTCCCACCTCCCCTATCTCGCCCACCTCACCTGCTCACTCGCCCACTTCCGCACCACCTCCTTCCCCTCTCCCCTCTCACCCTTACTCCACCCGCGCCTCCCACAACATCTTCAAACCCATACACAAATTAAACCTCCATGCCCGACGTTGCCCCCGCTTGGCACCAAGCAATGACTACCCAGTTCAATGCCCTTATATAAAACCAAACTTGGGACCTTGTTCCTCGCTCCCCTAACCAAAACCTTGTTGGATGTAAATGGGTGTTCCGCAACAAATACAACTCTGACAGGTCCTTTCAAAAACACAAAGCTCGAATTGTAGCTACTTTGTTTAATCAACAACCGGGCCTCGATTACACATAAACCTTCTCCCTTGTCATTAAACCTGCTACCGTGCGCCTAATATTAAGTATTGATGTCACTAACAATAGGCCTTTGCGCCAACTTGATATTAATGATGCATTTTTGTAGGGAACTCTCACTGAAGATGTTTTCATGGTCCAACCACCGGGGTCCATTGACTCCGCCAAACCAACTCATGTGTGTCGCCTCCGTAAAGCCATATATGGGCTCAAGCAAGCCCTAAGGGCTTTGTATACCAAGCTCCGCAACTATCTCACCAGCGTTGGATTCACAAACTCCTTATCGGACACGTCACTCTTTTACCGTAGTGGCTCTCCATCTCTCTACGTTCTTGTTTACGTAGACGACATCATTATCACGGGCTCCTGTGCATTTACAGTCTTGGCCTTTATCACTCAACTTGGTATCCATTTCTCTTTCAAGGACTTGGGGACTCTTTCATATTTTCTTGGGGTTGCTGTACAACCTACAGCTCATGGATTATTTCTTTGCCAAAGGAAATATATTGTTGATTTGCTTCAGTGTGTCCGCATGCTTGACTCCAAGTCAGTGAGTACTCCTATGGATCCCAACGTTCATCTCACACTTGACTCCGGCACTACCCTTGATAATCCAACAAAATATCGCACCATTGTCGTCAGTCTATAATACCTTGGTCTCACCCGTCCCGAGCATTGCCTTTGCGGTCAATAAATTGTCTCAGTTCATGCACCGACCTACTACGCTTCATTGGCGAGCATTAAAATGGCTCCTCCGTTATTTAAATGGCACCCTTCACTATGGTCTCAAAATTTACAAACAATCTCCTATGACACTACACGCCTACTCCAACTCAGATTGGGTTGGTGGTGCCTACATTGTTTATCTTGGACGTAATCCAATCTCTTGGAGTTCTAAGAAGCAACAGTTTGTGGCCCGGTCTTCCACTGAAGCCGAATACCGCTCTCTTGCCAATACCACAGCTGAGCTAACTTGGTTGAGCCATCTTCTTCAAGAACTTGGTATTACTATTTCTATTACTCCTACTATCTACTGTGACAACGTAGGAGCTACACACCTTACCGCAAATCTCGTCTTTCATTCCCGCATGAAACACCTTGATGAACTCCAACCAACAGAACCCTCTACTCTCAAACAAGCCATCGCTGCCCCCACTTGGCACCAAGCCATATGACTACCCAGTTCAATGCCCTTATACAAAACCAAACTTGGGACCTTGTTCCTCGCTCCCCTAACCAAAACCTTATTGGATGTAAATGGGTGTTCCGCAGCAAATACAACTCTGACGGGTTCTTTCAAAACCACAAAGCTCGACTTGTAGCTAAGTTGTTTCATCAACAACCAGGCCTCGATTACACAGAAACCTTCTCCCATGTCATTAAACCTGCTACTGTGCGCCTAATATTAAGTATTGATGTCACTACCAATTGGCCTTTGCGCCAACTTGATATTAATGATGCATTTTTGTAGGGAACTCTCACTGAAGATGTTTTCATGGTCCAACTGTAATCCCCCGTAAATTTTATGGATTTCATAAATATATTTTAATGTATAGTTATTTATATTTAAATATATTTTAGTATTTTAACAATTTATTTCTGTATGGTTGACTATTTGAAAGTCAAAGAAATTATTTTAATGATTGATGTAAGTCAAATATTTTATTAAAGTCATGCTTTGAAAAGTGTTTGAAATTTTTGAGACACTTATTGGTTTTAGAAAAGGATTTCTAAATGGGTGTGAGGAGCTCAAACACTCTTAGATTAGGAAAATGATTTATAATCCTAGCCCATGTACCTTTTCCTAAGCCCACAAAGGGGAAACTATTTAAATCCCATAAACCCCAAAAATTTCCCCACAACTTTATTTTCTCTCTCATCCTTCCTCCCACATTTTTTTCGGCTCTCTCACTCCTCTCGTTTTTTTTTTCGTTCGGCTCTTCCGTCCACCGTCGGACATCGCCGGCCGACGCACTGCCGCCGGTCTTCTTCTTTCCTTTTTGCTTTGGTTTGGTTTGTTTTCTTCCTCCTCAAGTTTTATTCAAAGATTGTATATTTAGGGTTTGTTTTAATAAGTTTATGTTTAAAAGTTGTGATTTAATGATTTGATTATGAATCTATGATTTTATAAATTATGTATTGAAGAAATAAAATTTCAGATTTACTTGTTATGTTATAAAAGGGTTTAAAAATATCAAAGTATGGATTTTTAGGGTTTTATAGGTTGGAAAATCATAGTATCATGTTATAGTTTATGTTTTTGGTTTTCCTATGATTAATAGCATGTTTATATATGTTTAAAAAGAGTTTTAGTGTATATTATGTTGCTGGAAATTTGGAAAGAGTATTGTTGATGGAGTTTTTATGATTTAAACATGAGTTTTAAGGGTTTTTAATCATCTAGTATAGTAGTACTATACTAGGAGGTTGTACTAAGTAGTTTTAATGATGGAAAAAGTTTTTAAACACTTTTGAGAAGGGTTTAAAGTATTTTATTATTGCTGTAAATTCATGAAGGATTAATTATGGATTTATATTGGTTATTTTAGGCGGAGAATTCTCTCTAGGCAATTTTTAAGTATGTTATAGTGGCATCTCAGTTTGTCTACACAAGGTACGTACATACCTATGTGTTGGTTGATGTAGTATCATGATTTAAAAAGGAGAATTATGTAGTATCATCTATAGGAACTATGTTCAGTATGATATCTATTATGTTGGATTTTGCATGTTTTATCTATTGTGTGAACATGTTGAATACTCCCTCCGTCCTAGAATACTCTTGACACTTATCAATGCACGTAGTTTTAGATGATAAGTTGTTGTTTGGTTATCAATTGTTATTTTATTGAAAAGTAGATGTGATAGGAGTTAGTAATTAGTAAAATTATTATTATTTTATTTTATGGAGAGAGAGTGTGGGCCATGGTTAGAGTTGGTGGGTGGTAGGAGTGGTATTATTTTATTTGGAGAAGAGAGAGTATGGGCCAACTTAAAAGGTAGAAGAATCAAAATAATAGTGGGTCATATCCAAAAATAGAAGTGTAAAGAGTATTCCGGGACAGATGGAAAAGGAAAGTGTAAAGAGTATTCTGGGACGGAGGGAGTATGAGAGTTATATTATGACATTGATATCATGTTTGTATGGAAGATTGATGCAAGCATGTTGGTTGGGAACTTTACTTTTTATTAATTCATATGGGGGAATTAATATATATATTAGTTTGGATCATGTTTGATCATGTTGTTCCCTTTTATTATCTAACTGCTTTATAAGGACCGAGGGCCATATTTGGTAAGTTGATATTTTCTACCTATGAAAGGATAATTTGGTTGTTGGCTAGCACTAGTGGAAAAAAGCCCATCCGATGCGGTCAAAATCGGACTTACTGATCCGGTTTTGGTCCGCATCGGATGGGCTCGCAGCAGATCCAAAATATTTACTGATCCGGTTTTTAGTGAAAACCGGATCAGTTAACCAGTTAACAGATCCGGTTTTCACTAAAAATCGGATCAGATAACCCCCCAAAAACCAAAATTTTTTTTTTTTTTTTGCATTTTTTCATTATTAATCAATACAAAATCAATAATATATATCAATATTGTTTTTATTAAGCATATTATGCTCAATAAGGCTAGAAATTCCAGCTTAGTGTAAGAACTAACAATAATGTGCCTTTTCTTTTAATTCATACATATATAAGGAGGCACAAAGGCCAAACCCACACGAGTTCCAATTGCACGTCTATATTACAACCACTTACATTTTTTATCAACTAAGCTAGCTACCATACACAATGTTGAAGCATGTACAAAATGGCAAAATACTAGTGTCACCATGTCGATTGTATATGTACGAATCAAATTGTCAATGCTTCACAATTTAGCTGAACTTGGGAGCTGACTGAGGTACGTTTCTGCAAAAATCATGTGTAGTGCTGCTCCTATAGGAAGAACATCCTCATCAACAAAAAAATGAGAATGTGGGGAGTGCACTGCACCAACTCCTTCATTTCTTATACCTATACCAATTATGATGCCAGGGATCTTTTCTTGTATGTATATACAGGTCAACAACCTGACCACCAAGAACAACCACATACTTCAAACAAACTGACTATTATTATTGTATTAACTTGATTAAAAATGAATTTCACCTGTATATTTTGAGTTTCAAACACAATTTATGGGTACAGTAATCCTCTGAACCATGCTATATTAATTTTAAGTTCTGATTACTTAATAGGAAAATGAATCTCGCAAAAGGCTAGAGACTAAGGTACACGTATATGCCAGCAAGAGATTCCAATCATTTCCTTTTCATGACAACTACAGCCATACACTATGAGATACCAACTGCGTTCATCTATTATTTGGCCCAAAGCTTTAAAGAAAAAAGAGCACACAAAACCACATAGAGAAAGTTTATGGACCATAAAACCAATCAAATCAACAACGGTGACATAATTGAAAACAG
Source organism: Beta lomatogona (assembly GCA_947646795.1). Taxonomy (NCBI): domain Eukaryota; kingdom Viridiplantae; phylum Streptophyta; class Magnoliopsida; order Caryophyllales; family Amaranthaceae; genus Beta; species Beta lomatogona. Next base: position 200,348 of record CANSNZ010000783.1, on the reverse strand, counting down.
AAATAGCAACAAGGATTGAGAACACTAAGCCAGCAAAATATCATTAACTCGGGTAAAGCAGAACATACTTTCCATATAATTGTATCAAGATCCACTTCATGCTTTCCTGACATGTCTATAGCATCCACACTAACAACTACACAAACCATTGATCACTCATGAAGAAATCAAATGCAGATAAGAATGTCAAATTCAACATGTACAAATATCTGAACACATAACACAGATGTCACTGTCAGCTAATAGGAAATATCAGAATCAGAATATCCACACCAAGTACTTACCATCGCATGGCAAGGAAGGGAACGTCATGTTTATGTGTATAGGGAGTGTTTCACCACGCTTCAAATCCACAGACATCTACAGACATGCAGAAGAACACGATTAAAACCCAAAGCAAAATAAAATGGCCGTAATATAACTAAAAAAGTGACGCAGAAACGGCTGACAAACATTTCACCTGATTAACTGTATAGGACTATAGGTACTCAAATAATATCTAAGCTCGTGTATTAACAGAGTGGCCATAATAACCAATAACCAGGCCGATGATAGACACTGCATAACCATAGGGATAGGTTAGACATCCGTACACAATAAGGCTCTAAGCATAAAAGATGAGAGAAAGAGAAAGCATAGTAGCTTATGAGATAGTTCAACGAAACTTCAGCTTTAGCATGTTATGAGCAAGAGAAAACCACTCAACTCATCATATCATCTAGTAAACTACTCAAACAAAAGAGTTTCAGCACCCTTGCTTAACCATGCTAGAAAATTATGGAGTACCCCCTTTCATCTAATAGTATCACCTTTACAAACAACCACCTTATAAATTGTATCTTTAAGCAGGTAGTCAGCCAGTATATAAAACAATTTAAACAATTAACACTAGTACATTAATCTATTATCATGAGGTTCAAACGTTATGTACAACCCACAAACCAAAATCAATTAATGGGGAAGTAAGAAGAACAGCACAGGGATGCCATTTTTGTGAGTCATACTAAACGTCTAATTCTCACAAAAACCATCAAATGGTGGTGTTAATTGAAAAGTTTATCTTAATTAAGGAAGTCCTTCAAACCAAAAATACAAGGTAGTTCTTGAAAGGGGGGAAGCTATTTAATAGTGTCATCCGTCTAGAACGAAATTCCATCATAACCTAAAATGAAATAACATTTACATGCTTAACGATCCCAATTCAAATTAGAGCAAGCCGAAACTGACTCTTCTACAATCCGACGAATAACATATCATATAAATTCTGGACATAATATTATGACTTGAAGCTGAAATTAATCCAATGTACAATCAACCTGTGTAACAAGTCTAGCAATCCAAAATTAGAAATTAAAGAGGGATGGTTTAAGGATACCAATAGCGCTTGATTGTGTCTTCTGCAACAAGTGCTCTTCAGCACGAGGGAATGCATCACGTTTCTCTATAGCTTGCTTCACCCCATTTTTGGATTCCGGCACCGATAATTACTAATTCAACACCCTCTTTTAATTCAATTTTCCTGTTAAACATCAAATTTAACAATATAAATATTTACAAAGCTACTATCAGTATTTCGTGCAAATTAAATTATAAATCAATTACAATAATTCAGTGGAATACAATTCAGAAAATTTGACAGCTTTTGAGCTTGCTAACATAAGAAAATGAAAACACGTAAATTACCTAAGAAACTTCTTACACGGTTTCTGCAATTCAGAATTCTGGTTCAAATATATCAATCGAAGACACAAATCGAATAAAACAGCGAAAAAAATCCTCAGATGAACCAAATCAATCGAAGACACAAATGAATCAACCCTAAAAACAACGAAATTAAAAACTAAAAACGCAAAATAAAAGGAAATAGATTAGATGTTGGATCCCTACCACAAATCAGACGAAACAAAGCGAAATTTCAGATGAACGTTGAACGTTGGACTCCTAAAACAACAGAAAATCGGCCTTCCGCCCTTTCTGAATCTCTCTCTGGTGGCTCATACTCTGGTGGCTGGCGTTGATTAAGGGTCTTACCAGTTAGCATACTCGAATTGGCTTCGACCAGATCTTGTGATAGAGAAACGGCAAGCGACGGTGAGAGAATGAAAGATGAGAGAGAGGTCGACGAGCGAGCGACGAGCGACGTTGATCGTGGCGATTCTCATTTCGTTTCTTCGATCTTCATTTTCAATCGTCGTTCTTCGTTTCGTGGTGAGGGAGGAGTAGGGAGTACAGAGGAGAGAGAAAGAGGAAGAGAGATCAGGTATGGGGACTGGGGAGTGTGAGACGCGTTGGGGCTTGGTCCTTCATCTGCTTTTGGCCTCTAAAAAGAGGTGCGTTATTTTGGGGCCCAGCTCGTTTTTGTTTTAGAAAATATAACGGAAAATCTGATCAGGTCCTGTGAACCGGATCAGATTTTAGAAAACCGCAGCAGTTTCTACAATCAGATCCGGATCACTAAAGGACCGGATCGGATTTTCCGCCCAGCTTTCCCTCCCATTTTTTTGTTGATTTTCGGATGCGGTTTTGTAAAAATCGGATCTGTTACTAAGTGACAGATAAGGTTTTTTCCACTAGTGTAGGTTCAACATATAAGAGGGATTGGATGAAAGTGGAATTAATCTTGGGTTGTTAAGTTGTTTGATCACTTATCTGATCCTAAGATAAATATGGAAATTTATGATTGTTTGATGCTTTTAATGTTTGTTCAACTTGTGAGTTATAACAAGTGAATAAATTATTAATCATGTAAAGTGAAACTGGATAGCAATAGCTTTAGACTGGTGCACGTCTGAAGTGTTGGACAATTAGGAGTTGGGGTACATGGTGAGCGTGCCATGGCTTTTTCTGGGGCCGGATTGATCACCGTATCCTATTTTTATTTAAAAAGGTTTCTCGATATCGTAGGTCATGGGAATACGGAGTCGCGCCCGTATTTCGTCTTCCAAAGGGAAGGCTGGTACTAGTTAGACAATTCGGTCCATTGACTATTCCATTTAAAGTAATAAGAATGTTGTTTAAGTTTAGTTCAATAAAAGTTATCTGCAAGTTATTATACTATTATTTATTCCTGCCTTTTATTTATTAGTATCATGTTAGGATTGTTTACTTGTTTAGTATGTAGTACTCAGCTTTGCTAATTACGTGCTTTTGTTGTGTATGTTGATCTTGGCTTTGCCTTATTGATCTTGTGATGACCCATTTCAGTGAGCAGTCTGTAGGGATCTATAGTGCATTGTCTATTTATAGCTTTGAAGATGATGCATCATTGGGATCGGGATTTTGGAGAGCTTGTGTAGTTTATTTATAATACACTAGAGGAAAAAAGACCAAGGGCTGCGGTTCAAGGGCTGCGGTTATCTAAAAAACGCAGCCCTTAATTACAAAGGGCTGCGGTTAGTCTAAAAACCGCAGCCCTTTATTTCAAAGGGCTGCGGTTTTTAAAAGACCGCAGCCCTTCATTACAAAGGGCTGCGGTTTTAAAAGAACGCAGACCTTAAGGTTATATTTTTCGTTTTCAATTTCCCCATAAAAGTTCCCTCGCTTTGGCAATTCCCACACTCACCCACCATACCCTATCTGAATCCCCGCCTCTCTCTCTCTCTTACTCCCCTGCCTCCTCTCTCACACTCGCGCCCCTGCATCTCTCTCCGACGTCGACTGCGGTCTGGGTTTGCTCGCCGCTTCGTCGCTGCTGTTCTCCTCCTTCCCTCAGTCTTCTCTCCTCAGCGCCTCCTTCCCTCACTCTTTTCCTTTTTTCATTTTCGTCGCGCAACCACCGTGCTTTGCGGTAATTGTAGGGCGCCTTGAAAGCGGCTTCTCACGAATGTCCTCTCTGGCGCCGTTCACGAATGTCCTCTCTGGCGCCGTTCACGAATGTCCTCCAACTCAGGTATTTCTTTCTTTCTCCCGTATTCTTCTTTAATTTGTCTGATTTTTTAGGGATTTCGTTTTTTTTTTTTTTGCGAATTTCTTCATTTGATTGTGTGATTTGTTTTGCAATGTGATGGATTTAGCATCTGAATTAGGTTTTCTTTAGTATTGGGTTCATCTAGGAAGTATTTCAATAGAAATTAGGCTCAATACATTTTCCGAAGCATCTATCACAAATAATACGAGCACCTATAAGCTTCGTAGTCCTTTTCATGTGCGTCTATTTAGAGGGGAAGCGTACACTAGCAAGTACAATACGATTCAGTTCTCAAGAAGCTTGTGAAGGAAGATAGAGAGTGGATATTCATACATAGTATCTTTCCAACAGCATATGACATTTTCGATTTGATTTATATCTGGATGTTCTCTGAAGTATCAGAATATGTGTGTTTCTGATCATCATATTTCTTTTAACTATTTCGTATATCAGTGTACCCTCGCATCTTTCTATCTTCATTCTAATTTCCTTCCTCAATCTCTTACTAGATGCTACAACAATCCAACATTAACACCTTTCAATAAATAAACACAAAATAAAGTAGATTAGAGTTGTGGATATTCATCCATCTTCTGCTTTTATATTGTATCTCCTGCACTAGTAGTATTGGGAACTTATCCTTAATTAGCCAAATTAATTGTGTTTGTTTACTAAATTATTGTGCGTGAATTGAAGTTGTATTCAGTGGTATTGTCTTTCGGATTCTGAACTATTCAGTGTATTGTTTTTAGAGTGCGTACTTGGCTACTTGATCTTCTCAAGTTTTCTTATGTTTATATTTGAATGGTCAAGCTTGGAGAATCTTGGTTTGGACCCCAATGTTGAAATTGTCGTTTATTTATAGAGTTGATTATTATATCCTTTCCTTTTATCAAAGAAACAATACATAATTAAAATTCCGGATATGCCTTATAATTTCGGATTTTATATTGTTATAATGTTGAAATGGTCAAGCATTGTCATATTGTTAACTAGTATATGCCTTATAATTTGGGATTCGGAAACTAAAAATTGACAGTGATATTGAATATGTTCTTTCGGTTGAACAAAACATTATTGATTGAATATTGGGGTTGTTTTCGATGCAGGCGTTGCAGGGGTTAACTTCATTAGAGTAAGGCATTTTATATTGATTTGTATTAATCTCTGGAGTATGAAAAAAGGTATGTGTTATTCTTTCTCTTTTTTTGTGCTGCCTTTGATCGAGTTATGTTTTAGAAATTAGAACCCTTTTATCCGAAGTTGATTGTTCGAGGATGAACCTTATTTTTTCCCCTTTCCCCCTTAGTTGAAGATGATTGTTCGAGGAATTAGTATGGGCATTGTTGCCCCCTTTGGGATCATGCTGGTTTTGTTTAATTGTTTTTTGCCATCATTGCTTACTTCATGCATAAAGTTGGTGAATTTAGTTAGTTATTGATATTTGTGGGATTTCTTGGCCTAATATCTGAACTTACTGAACTTATTTGAACTTATTGAAACTTATATAAGGTGTTATAAGTTAGAACTTATCTAAGCTTAACTAAACTAATTATATAAACTTATTAAACGTGAAATTATCTTTCTAATGCGAAGAGAGAACTCATAGTTAATACAACTTAAAAGTAAAAAAAAAAAAAGAGCAAAAGCATATTTATTTTTCAAGGCTAGCTTTTCAAGAGTATTTTGCGAGAATCAAACTTACCAAATTGATGATTGAAGCTAAGGTTCCAGTTATTTTTCAAGGCTAGATTCTCATGATTTAACCTTCTAAAGTTTGATATTTGATCATTTCCATTTTGTGAATGCAATGAATTGATGAAAGATGATTGAACATTCCACATATTAGCCAATTCATGTTAATATTAACCAATAGCTATAGTGATTGAATGGAATAAGGTTAAAAGTCCCCACCTCCCTCCCTTTGCTGCACTCCCCCCCTTGCACACCCCCTAGCCGCCCCCTGCTGCACACCCCCATCTCCTCCACCTGCTGCACTTTCCACTCTCCCCCTGCTACACTCTCCACTCTCCCCCCTGCTTTGCAGATATGTCCTAAGCAACAAATCTAGAGAATGAAGATGCTAGAAGTCTATGACCTAAGAATACTTGATACGTCATTTACCTTTTTTGATGATCTTGATGATGTAAACCAATGAGATGGTCTCGTTGGCTGGAGCATGGACAAGAAAAGTTAGCCAAAAATGTATAAGAGAAACATTTTATACTGTGTTTTAAGGAAATAATCTAAGAAATCTACCATTACCCGAATCGATTTAAGTTTGCTCTTCTTTTTTCGTGTAAAAAAAAAGGTTACCTAGAACTTACAGACACAATTGGGACAAGCACAAAAGGCACACTCTTTATGATGGTAAAATATTACTTACAGTGATTTTTTCATTAAGACCCTGCATGGAAGGATGCTTTAATTATATATATAGTTATTTGGTTCTACATTGGCTCATCTCGTTGTAAGAACCTATTAATGAGCTGAAACAAAACTTAAACTCATAAGTTAGAGGAAACCTAAAACCCGAACTAGAATGTAAGTGGGGTGATGTTGGTCTTGATGAAATGAATGTTTAATATGTTGGGTCATGTTGCTTTTTTGTTCGCTGAGATTTTTTTTTTTTAAATTGGCGAAAGTTTGTTTCTTTCATTTGTGAGATTGTGTGTTAGCACCTTTAAGAGACAGGGGAATCGAGAATGTGAATGTTTAATTTGATTTTAGTGAATTAGATCTTTGTTTAATTTGATTACTTTTGGTGGTTTGATTTTAGTGAGAGAGAGTATCGGAGAGGAGATGATATTTCGTGGTATCCAGGATGATGATAAGACGGTTCCCCGCCCCGCCCCCCCCTCCTGCGACTTGAACTATCTCCTCCCCCGTCCTCCCCGCCCCTGCCCCCCCCCTGCTTTGCCTCCCCACGACCGGCCCCGCAGCCCTCCCCCCGCTGCACTCCCCCTGCTCTCCCCCTCCCTGCTTGCACTCCCCGACCCGCCCCCCGCAGCCTCCCCCCCCGCTGCACTCCCCGCTGCCACCCCCTCCTCTGCCGCACTCCTCCCCTGCTGCACTCCCACCCTCCCCGTTGCACTCCCCCGCACTCCCCTCATCGACCCCCCTGCAGCCCTACCCGGCTACCCCCTCACCGACCCCCCGCAATCCCCCCTCCCACGACCCCCTGCAAGCCCCCCCTCACCCCCGCAATCCCCCCACCGACCCCCCGCAATCCCCCATCACCGACCCCCCGCAGCCCACCCCCCTCACCTAACCCCCGCAAGCCCCCCCCCGACCCCCCGCAATCCCCCTCACCGACCCCCGCACAACCCCGCCCTCACCGACCCCCCGCACAACCCCCTCACCGACCCCCTGCGGCCCACCCCCCTCACCGACCTCCCCGCAACCCCACCCCCCTCACCGACCCCCTGCAGCCCACCCCCTCCCCGACCCCCCGCAATCTCCCCCCTCCTCACCGACCCCTTGCACAACCCCCCCTCACCGACCCCCTGCAGCCCCACCCTCCTCACCGACCCCCTGCAGCCCCCCCCTCATCGACCCCCTCAAGCCCCCCTCCCCGATAAGTGCAATTTGAACTAGTACTCAAACGAGGGAGTATATAGTCGTACTTGATACTCCCTTGTACTTTGTCGCCTTCATAATACCCGTGTGTTTAAAGGTGTTGGGGCAATTGGATGATGATATTTTTTGTATATGTGATGCCGTTTGCTTTATATTTAATATATGGATGTGAAGGTTGGTAATCTGTTGCAAGTATCAAAGCTACCAAGCACTAAGTGGTTGTTGGTTGTTTATTGGTTTAGTTAAGCTCTTGTGCGGTTGCACCTCAAACAATTTGAAAATTTTGCATCTAAGAATTTGTGAAGAAGAAAAAAGATATGGATGGGTCACATGAGGGATCTTGCTCCTCAAGAAGAGAAAATATGAAGTCACAAATTGAATTTAGCTGGAGTACCATATTTTTGTAACTTCCTATATATTTGTAATGAAAAATGATACTTTTCTATATATATAATTGTTTGGGGGGTCATTTTGGGCTAAAAAATGCAAAAAAAAAAAAAAATTTATTTTTTATTTTTTTGGGGTCACAAGGGGCTGGTTCGGGCAAAAAACCGCAGCCCTTGGTTGGTTAAGGGCTGCGGTTAAGGGCAAAAACCGCAGCCCTTAGTGAGTTAAGGGTCATGGTTTTTGCCCTTAACCGCAGCCCTTAACCAACCAAGGGTCGGTTTTTGCCCCGACCGCAGCTCCCTTAACGCGCTAAGGGTCATGGTTAGAAACCGCAGCCCTTCCTAATTGCCAAGGGCTGCTAGTCTAATGGCTGCGGTCAAAAAACGCAGCCCTTGGGCCCCTTTTGACCGCAGCCCTTGCGCTTTTTTCCTCTAGTGATACTTTTAAGTTGACTTTGGTTTTGTTGGTTGGTTTTGGAGTTGACTAAGCTTTAGTTATAAAGTTTTTATTATGTGTTCCGCTGCAAAATTCTGAATAAGCCAATACGTTTTCTCACGGGCAATAATACTTTGATAATTCTCTATGTTTTATATTAAAAAGGTATGTTAGAAAAGAGAGAATTGTCGGGGTGTTACAAAGTGGTATCAAAGATTTATGTTTTGTTGGCCTTTCATGCCAACTTTAAACCTTTAGGCACCTAACTAGCTAGTTACTCAAAATGAATTTCTTAGAATTGAACTCCTACTTATTCGTGGTATTCAAATTAACTTCGAAAAGTCTTTTTCAAGAATCTAATATTGTTTTCGATTCAATTTTTCTTAATAGGGTCTGAATTTTTTATTATTATAGTGTCCGATTTTTTTTTTATTTTCTTTATTATGTTCGAATTTTCGAACCATGTATTTGTTTTATGTTGTTCGTTTTTAATTATTTATTTAAATAATTTTCAATATACGAGTTATTTTATGAGAGATGGGTAGTATAGGATATAAATATTATATGTCTGCATTAAATAGTTAGTTTAGCATGATTATATTTTTCATCCCTGCTAACTGTTTATGTTATTTTATTCCTATGCCTTATAATATTGTTGTTATTCTTGCTTATTGTTTACTATTGGGATTATACGTTAAGTGAGAGTACCAATTGCTTATAGAAGTTATATTTATTGTTATAGATTCCTAGCCATGTCTTAAAGAGAATATACTAGAGTAGGGAGCTATTACAACCCTATTGTGTTGAGTGATGATGAGAGTGATGAAGGTTATGAGTCTGATGATGATAACTACACCGAACTAGAGTTCATTATGCGTAATGTATCAAGAGCAGGCATGCCTGATAGTGATGATGAGATTTTTCAAGAGTTTGACCGTACTAGAGGACATACCAGGAGTGATATCTACCATGCTGCTTTCAGATATGAGACTGATTCTGAGCCAAAGGAGGACGAGCCTCAACCTAAACAGAGATCTACGAGATTTAGAAGATATGTTTATTATAATACTGAGGACATTGATGAATTTGTAGATGAGCTTTTCACTCCAGAAAACTACAGGGAATCAAAGGATAGGACTGATGATGTTTCACCTTAGATTATTTACCTATTTATTTATGCTTTAAAGAATAATGTTGGATAATTCGTCCAACAGTGGATTAAATTTATTTCATAGTACCTTTATTTTTTTTAATTTTTGTAGGGAAAGTATAGTATTATGGTTGAGAAAATTGTTATTAGCATCTTTTGAGGAATAAAAGTTAAATATTTAGTTATCCAAGTGAGCAAGAATTTATTTTGGGCACGCGAATGTGAAAACTTTATTTATTATGATTGAATTTTTATTCATTGTTCCTAAGCTGTGTATTCTTGATGTGAATATTCTTCATGGATGATTGATGATAATTATTCTGTAATATTGTTGTAACTTCATGAGAAATCATTTGTTGATGCGATCTTTATGGTCAAATCAAATGTTGCCTTCGTAGAGAATGACACATAAGTTATGTTTCGAACCTAAAGTAGAGTACGTTAATTTTAGGTCGCGCACTAGAATGGCAAACAACAATAACGACTTAGCTGCTGCTATTCGCCATTTGGCGGAGAGATCTGAGAGTCCCGATTCTGCTGGGGACATGTTTGAGAGACTAGCCAAGGTTAAACCACTATACTTTAAGGGGCAAACTGATCCTACATTTTTAGAGAACTGGATTAGAGAGTTTGAGAAAATCTTTGGGGCTGTGAACTGTCCTGAGAATATGAGAGTAGGTCAGGCTGTGCTGTATTTAAAGGATGAGGCTGATTTTTAGTGGAGAGAAAATGGGGCTAGACTGTGCTGCTGAGGGATTCAATTGGGATTCTTTTGAAACTGCCTTGAGAGGGAAGTTTTACCCTGCTTTTATGAGGAAACAAAAAGCCCAAGAGTTTATCAACTTTAGGATGGGGAATATGACCATCTCTGAGTACTATAGCAAATATATAGCACTGTCGAGGTTTGCACCTGAGGTGGTAGCCACTGAAGAATTAAAGGCTCAAATGTTTGAGCAAGGTTTGACTAAAGAAATCCAGTTGGGGTTAGGTGGTGAAACTATTTCATCCCTAGACATTGTGTATAGGAGAGCCGCCAACATTTATGGTCTTCAGTCGAGGCGTGACAAGAAGAATGTTGTAGTGGTTGAGAAAAGAAAGGATTCCAATGCTGGGGGAAATCAAGGGAATTTCAAGAAGAACAGGAATGGGAATGGGAATTTCCAAGGGAGGAATAATCAGGGCTACAATAATAAGGGTCAATATGAGATAGTGTACCACTGTAAGAAGTGTAGTAATAACCATCCTGTTAGAGACTGTAAGGGAGAACCAATAACCTGTAACTACTGCCAAAAGAAGGGCCATAGGGAGTATGAGTGCTTTGCGAAGCAAAAGAAAGAGCAAAATGGCAATGGGAGTGGTAACCATGTGAGGTCTGGATTTAACCAGTCAGGAAATCATAGTTCGAAGTTTGTAGGGGTACAGAACAACCAAGGGAGCTTCAATAAGCCTGCTAGTGAGAGCAACAACCAGAACAAGGCTCTGGGTAAACTGTTCGTGATGAGTCGCAATGAAGCTGAACGATCTGCCGATGTAGTTTCCGGTACTTTTTCTATTAACTCCGTGCAAGTTAAAGCATTATTTGATTAGGGGGCGACTTATTCTTTTGTTTCGTCATCTGTTATTAATAGTCTGGGGTTATTAGATTCTGAGGTGATTGATTGCCTGTTAGTATACCTACTGGTGAGACTATAAGGTGTACCAAGTTGTTTAAAAGTTTGCCTCTGAAGATAAGAGATTGTGTGTTTCCTTCTGATTTGGTAGAAGTTAATCTGGGAGACCTGGATGTACTTCTGGGGATGGATTGGCTAAGTTTATACAAGGCCAAGATAGACTGTGTAGTTCAAAGAGTAGCTTTAAGAAACCCTTTGGGAAAGTTGACCTCATATAGATGTTTGGGAAGTCCAAGAACTTTATTTGGGGTTATTTCTGCGATGCAAGTGAAGAAGTTAATGAAGAAGGGGTGTGAGCTATTTTTCTGTAGTGTGCAAGATGTGAGTAAAGAAGCTGGAGTGAAGATCGAGGATGTTCCAATCGTGAATGAGTTCATGGATGTGTTTCCGAGTGAGATTTCGGGTATGCCGCCTGCTAGAGCTGATGAGTTCACCATAGACTTAATTCCTGGACCTGCACCTTTATCTAAAGCACCCTATAGGATGGCACCTCCGGATATGAGTGAATTGAAGACGCAGTTGCAAGAGCTGTTCGATAAGGGTTATATTAGGCCTAGTGCATCACCTTGGGGAGCTCCTGTGTTGTTTGTTATGAAGAAAGATGGGAGTATGAGGTTGTGTATCGATTATAGGGAATTGAATAATGTATCCATCAAGAACAAGTATCCTTTGCCTAGGATAGATGACCTATTCGATCACTTGAATGGAGCAAGCGCTCGAATATTGATTTGCGTTCGGGGTATCGCCAGTTGAGGGCATCTGATAAGGATATACCTAAGACTGCATTTAGGACTCGTTATGATCATTATGAGTTCTTTGTAATGCCTTTTGGGTTAACCAACGCACCTGCCATATTTATGGACTTGAGTTCTTAGATAAGTTCATTGTTGTATTCATTGATGATATTCTGATTTATTCGAAGAATGAAAAAAGACCATGATGAGCACTTGAGGATTATATTGGAGACGCTTAGGAAGAATCAGCTGTATGCCAAGTTCTCTAAGTGTGAGTTTCGTTTGGAGAAAGTAGCATTTTTGGGTCACTATGTGTCTAAGGAAGGAGTCTCTGTAGATCCCGCTAAGATTCAAGCTGTGAGTGAGTGGCCAACTCCAAAGAATGTGTCTGATATCCGAAGTTTCCTAGGTCTAGCTGGCTATTATAGGAGATTTGTGATTGATTTCTCGAAGATAGCGAGGCCAATGACAAATTTAATGAAAAAGGAGTCAAAATTTGAGTGGAGTGAGAAGTGTGAAGAAGCTTTTTCAGATTTTAAAAGAACGTTTGACCTCCGCACCTGTTTTGACCCTATCTGATGGGAACGAGGGATTTGAGGTGTATAGTGATGCTTCAAAAAATGGTTTGGGATGTGTGTTGCAGCAGAATGGGAAGGTGATCGCGTATGCGTTGTGTCAATTGAAACCTTATGAGGCTAATTACCCTACCCATGATCTAGAGTTAGCTGCTATTGTGTTCGCCTTGAAGATTTGGAGACATTACCTGTATGGGGCAACCTGTAAGATCTTTATTGACCATAAAAGTTTGAAGTACATTTTCACCCAGAAAGATCTCAATATGAGGCAGAGAAGATGGTTAGAGTTTATAAAGGATTATGATCTAGACATCCAATATCATGAGGGGAAAGCAAATTCGTTGCTGATGCGTTGAGTAGGAAGTCGAGTCATAGCATGAATGCCTTGGTAGTTCCTGAAGAGTTGTGTCGAGATATGCAAAGCTTAGCCTGGAAATCTTAAATCATGGGGAAATCGAGGTAGGATTGAGTGCTTTATCATTGTAATTTTCGACGAGATCAAAGAGGGTCAAGTTGGGGATGAACACCTAGAGAAAATTAAGGAAAAGATGAGGCAAGGTAAGGAAGTTGATTTTAAGATCCATGATGATGGTAGTCTGAGATTCAAGGGAAGGTGGTGTGTACCACAAAAATGTGATGAGCTTAAGAGATGTCTTATAGATGAGGGGCATAATACGTCGTATTCTGAGCACCCTGGGGGTGACAAGCTATATAAGGACCTTAAGCAGATCTATTGGTTGCCAAACATGAAGCGTGAGGTTGCCGAGTTCGTGTCCAAATGTCTAACCTGTCAGAAAGTCAAGATAGATCATTAAAGACCCATGGGGAAGGTTCAATCCTTAGAGGTTCCTGGATGGAAGTAGGATTCCATATCGATGGATTTTGTGACTGCTTTGCCTAAGATGAGGAATGTCAATGATACTATTTGGGTTATTGTGGACCGTCTAACGAAGTCAGTCGTGTTCATTCCAATTAAAGAGACATGGTAGAAGAAGCAACTTGCGAAGACATATATTAAGCATGTAGTGAGATTGCATGGGGTTCCAACCGATATTATTTCAGGTCGTGATTCGAGATTCCTCTCGAAATTTTGGCAAAAGGTCCAGTTAAATCTTGGGACAACATTGAAGATGAGTACTGCCTTTCACCCTGCGACCGATGGTCAGACTGAGAGGACTAACTAAACGATGGAAGATATGTTGAGAGCCTATGCTATTGACTTTCAGGGTAGTTGGGAAAACCAATTAGATTTGATTGAGTTTTCATATAACAATAGTTATCATGCGAGTATTAAGATGGCACCTTTTGAGGCGTTATATGGAAGAAAGTGTAGAAGTCCCATTTGCTGGAATGATTTTAGTGATAACATAGTAATGGGGACATAATTGACTGTCAAGAATGTGAAGTTGATTCAGGCTAGAATTCAAGCTGCTCAAGATAGGCCAAAGAGTTATGCCGATTTGAAGCCAAGAGAAGATGAGTTTGAAATAGGTAATAAAGTGTTTCAGAAAGTATCACCAACTAAGGGTGTGATGAGATTTGGGAAAAAGGGCAAATTAAGTGCCAAATATGTAGGTCCATATGAGATTCTACAAAGAATTGTGAATGTAGCTTATAGGTTGGCTTTGCCAATGGAGTTCGAGAAGATGCACGATGTGTTTCATATTTCCCAACTCAAGCGTTATATCCTTGATGAGCGTCATGTCTTGGAGCCTGAGAGAATCCAGATTGATATAGTAGCCTCACATATGAGGAAAGGCCTGTGAAAATTCTTGATAAGAAGGTGCGTAGTACGCGCAATATGGATGTCAATATCATGAAAGTGCTTGGGTCGAACCATGAGTCTAGAGAGGCAACGTGGGAAGCTGAAGCTGAGTTGAAGAAGAAGTATCCGGAATTATTCCTTGAGGTGAGTTACGAGGGCGTAACTCGTTTTCTTTAACGGGGGTAGAATGCGATAGAATTTTGCGCTTTTTACCTATTTTTATGGTATTTTAATGCATTTTTATGCTTATTTTGGCAATTTGCATATGTTGGTGCAAAATAAACAGATTCTCCGCACAAGAAAAAGGTGTTCATGAGTAACACAAGTGATTTTCAGTTGGCAAAAGAGTGCACATGAGTGGCACAAGTATTTCTCCTTGGAGAGTTGAGTTAAAAAGTTTTGAAAATGTGTGAGTTTTTGTGTCAAGTTTCGGGATGAAACTTCTTTTAAGTGGGGTAGACTGTAATCCCCCGTAAATTTATGTATTTTATAAATATATTTTAATGTATAGTTATTTATATTTAGATATGTTTTAGTATTTTAACAATTTATTTCTTTAAGGTTGACTATTTGAAAGTCAAAGAAATTATTTTAATGATTGATGCAAGTCAACTATTTTATTAAAGTCATGCTTTGAAAAGTATTTGAAATTTTTGAGACACTTATTAGTTTTAGAAAAGGATTTCTAAATGGGTGTGACTTGTGAGGAGCCCAAACACTTAGATTAGGAAAATGATTTATAATCCTAGCCCATGTACCTTTTCCTAAGCCCACAAAAGGGAAGCTATTTAAATCCCATGAACCCCAAATTTTTCCCCACAACTTTATTTTCTCTCTCCTCCTTCCTCCCACATTTTTTTCGGCTCTCTCTCTCCTCTCGTTTTTTTTTATTCGGCTCTTCCGTCCACCGTCGGACGTCGCCGGCCGCCGCGCTGCCGCCGGTCTTCTTCTTTCCTTTTTGCTTTGGTTTGGTTTGTTTTCTTCCTCCTCAAGTTTTATTCAAAGATTGTATTTTTATAGTTTGTTTTAATAAGTTTATGTTTAAAAGTTGTGATTTGATGATTTGATTATGAATCTAAGATTTTATAAATTATGTATTGAAGAAATAAAATTTCAGATTTACTTGTATGTTATAATAGGGTTTAAAAATATCAAAGCATGGATTTTTAGGGTTTTATAGGTTGGAAAATCATAGTATCATGTTATAGTTTATGGTTTTGGGTTTTCTTATGATTATTAGCATGTTTATATATGTTTAAAAAGAGTTTTAGTGTATATTATATTACTGGAAATTTGGAAAGAGTATTGTTGATGGAGTTTTTATGATTCAAACATGAGTTTTAAGGGTTTTTAATCATCTAGTATAGTAGTACTATACTAGGAGGTTGTACTAAGTAGTTTTAATAATGGAAAAAGTTTTTAAACACTTTTAAGAAGGGTTTAAAGTATTTTATTATTGCTGTAAATTCATGAAGGATTAATTATCGATTTATATTGGTTATTTTAGGCGGAGAATTCTCTCTAGGCGATTTTTCAGTCTGTTATAGTGGCATCTCAGTTTGTCTACACAAGGTACGTACATACCTATGTGTTGGTTGATGTAGTATTATGATTTAAGAAAGAGAATTATGTAGTATCATGTATAGGAACTATGTTCAGTAAGAAATCTATTATGTTGGATTTTGCATGTTTAATCTATTGTGTTAACATGTTAAATATGAGATTTATATTATGAGATTGATATCATGTTTGTATGGAAGATTGATGCAAACATGTTTGTTGGGAACTTTACTTTTTACTAATTCACATGGGGGAATTAATATATATATATATATATATATATATATATATATATATATATATATATATATAATATATATATATATATATATATATATTAGTTTGGATCATGATTGATCATGTTGTTCCCTTTTATTATTTAACTGCTTTATAAGGATCGAGGGCCTTATTTGGTAAGTTGATATTTTCTACCTATGAAAGGATAATTTGGTTGTTGGCTAGGTTCAACAAATAAGAGGGATTGGATGAAAGTGGAATTAATCTTGGGTTGTCAATTTGTTTGATGACTTATCTGATCCTAAGATAAAAATGAAAGTTTATGATTGTTTGATGTTTTTAATGTTTGTTCAACTTGTGAGTCATAACAAGTGAATAAATTATTATTCATGTAAAGTGAAACTGGATAGCAATGGCTTTAGACTGGTGCACGTCTGAAGTGTTGGACAATTAGGAGTTGGGGTACATGGTGAGCGTGCCATGGCTTTTTCTGGGGCCGGATTGATCCCCGTGTCCTATTTTTATTTAAAAAGGTTCCTCGATATCATAGGTCATGGGAATGCGGAGTCGCGCTCGTATTTCGTCTTCCAAAGGGAAGGCTGGTAGTATTTAAACAACTCGGTCCATTGACTATTCCATCTAAGTAATAAGAATGTTGTTTAAGTTTAGTTCAGTAAAAGTTATCTGCAAGTTATTATACTATTATTTATTCCTCCTTTTTATTTATTAGTATCATGTTAGGATTGCTTACTTGTTTAGTATGTAGTACACAACTTTGTTGATTACGTGCTTTGGTTATGTATGTTGATCTTGGCTTTGCCTTATTGATCCTGTGATGACCCATTTCGGTGAGCAGTCTATAGGGATAAATAGTGCATTGTCTATTTACTGGTTTAAAGATGATGCATCATTGGGATCGGGATTTTGGAGAGCTTGTGTAGTTTATTTATAATACTTTTAAGTTGACTTTTGGTTTTGTTGGTTGGTTTTGGAGTTGACTAAGTTTTAATTATAAAGTTTGTATTATGTTTTCCGCTACAAAATTCTGAATAAGCCGATACGTTTTCACACGGGCAATAATACTTTGATAATTCTCTATGTTTTATATTAAAAAGGTATTTTTGAAAAGAGAGAATTGTAGGGGAGTTACACCAGCTACCGGGGTTCATTGACTCCGCCAATCCAACTCATGTGTGTCGCCTCCGTAAAGCCATATATGGGCTCAAGCAAGCCCTAAGGGCTTGGTATACCGAGGTCCGCAGCTATCTCACCAGCGTTGGATTCACAAACTCCCTATCGAACACGTCACTCTTTTACCGTAGTAGCTCTCCATCTCTCTACGTTCTTGTTTAAGTCAACGACATCATTATCACGGGCTCCTGTGCATTTACATTCTTGGCCTTTATCACTCAACTTGGTTTCCATTTTTCTCTCAAGGACTTGGGCACTCTTTCATATTTTCTTGGGGTTGCTGTACAACCTACACCTCATGGATTATTTCTTTGCCAATTGAAATATATTGTTGATTTTCTTCAGCGTGCCCGCATGCTTGACTCCAAGTCAGTGACTACTCCTATGGATCCCAATGTTCATCTCACACTTGGCTCCGGCACTACCCTTGATAATCCAGCAGAATATCGCACCATTGTCCAATACCTTGGTCTCACCCGTCCCGGTATTGCCTTTGCGGTCAATAAATTGTATCAGTTCATGCACCGACCTACTAAGACTCATTGGCAAGCATTAAAACGGCTCCTCCGTTATTTAAATGGCACCCTTCACCATGGTCTCAATATTTACAAACAATCTCTTATGACATTACACGCCTACTCCAACTCGGATTCTGTTGGTGGTGCCTACATTGTTTATCTTGGACGCAATCCAATCTCTTGGAGTACTAAGAAGCAACGGTATGTGGCCAGGTCCTCCACTGAAACCGAATACCGCTCTCTTGCCAATACCGCAGCTGAGCTAACTTGGTTGATCCATCTTCTTCAAGAACTTGGTATTACTATTTCTATTACTCCTACTATATACAGTGACAACGTAGGAGCTACACACCTTACCGCAAATCCCGTCTTTCATTCCCGCATGAAATACCGTAGTGAACTCCAACCAACAGAACCCTCTACTCTCAAACAAGCCCTCGCTACCCCCGTTTGGCACCAAGCCAAAACTACCCAGTTCAATGCCCTTATACAAAACCAATATTGGGACGTTGTTCCTCGCTCCTCTAACCAAAACATTGTTGGATGTAAATGGGTGTTCCGTAACAAATACAACTCTGACGGGTCCTTTCAAAAACCCAAAACTCGACTTGTAGCTAAGTTGTTTCATCAACAACCGGGCCTCGATTACACAGAAACCTTCTCCCCTGTCATTAAACCTGCTAACGTGAGCCTAATATTAAGTATTGTTGTCACTAACAATTGGCCTTTGCGCCAACTTGATATTAATCATGCATTTTTGTAGGAAACTCTCACTGAAGATGTTTTCATGGTCCAATCACCGGGGTTCATGTGTGTCACCAATCCAACTCATGTGTGTCGCCTCCGCAAAGCCATATATGGGCACAAGCAAGCCCCAAGGGCTTGGTATTCCGAGCTCCGCAACTATCTCACCAGCGTTGGATTCACAAACTCTCTATCGGACACGTCACTCTTTTACCGTAGTGGCTCTCCATCTCTCTACGTTCTTGTTTACGTAGACGACATCATTATCACGGGCTCCTATGCATTTACAGTCTTGGGCTTTATCAGTCAACTTGGTATCCATTTCTATCTCAAGGACATGGGCACTCTTTCATATTTTCTTGGGGTTGCTGTACAACCTACACCTCATGGATTATTTCTTTGCCAAAGGAAATATATTGTTGATTTGCTTCAGCGTGCCCGCATCCTTGACTCCATGTCAGTGAGTACTCCTATGGATCCCAATGTTCATCTCACACTTGGCTCTAGCACTACCCTTGATAATCCAACAGAATATCGCACCATTGTCGTCAGTCTACAATACCTTGGTCTCAGCCGTCCCGGTATTGCCTTTGCGGTCAATAAATTGTATCAGTTTATGCACCGACCTACTACGACTAATTGGCAAGCATTAAAACGGCTCCTCCGTTATTTAAATGGCACCCTTCACTATGGTCTCAATATTTACAAACAATCTCCTATGACACTACACGCCTACTCCAACTCGGATTGGGTTGGTAGTGCCTATATTGTTTATCTTGGACGCAATCCAATCTCTTAGAGTTCTAAGAAGCAACGGTCTGTGGCCCGGTCTTCCACTGAAGCCGAATACCGCTCTCTTGCCAATACCACAACTGAGCTAACTTGGTTGAGCCATCTTTTTCAAGAACTTGGTATTACTATTTCTATTACTCCTACTATCTACTGTGACAACGTAGGAGCTACACACCTTGCCGCAAATCCAGTCTTTCATTCCCGCATGAAACACCTTGGTGAACTCCAACCAACAGAACCCTCTACTCTCAAACAAGCCCTCGTTGCCCCCGCTTGGCACCAAGCCATATGACTACCCAGTTCAATGCCCTTATACAAAACCAAACTTGGGACCTTGTTCCTCGCTCCCTTAACCAAAACCTTGTTGGACGTAAATGGGTGTAACGCAACAAATACAACTCTGACGGGTCCTTTCAAAAACACAAAGCTCGACTTGTAGCTAAGTTATTTCATCAACAACTGGGCCTCGATTACACAAAAACCTTCTCCCCTGTCATTAAACCTGCTACCGTGCGCCTAATATTAAGTATTGCTGTCACTAACAATTGGCATTTGCGCCAACTTGATTTTAATGATGCATTTTTGCAGGGAACACTCACTGAAGATTTTCATGGTCCAACCACCGGGGTTCATTGACTCCACCAATCCAACTCTTGTGTGTCGCCTCCACAAAGCCATAAATGGGCTCAAGCAAACCCCAAGGGCTTGGTATACCGAGCTCCGCAACCATCTCACTAGCGTTGGATTCACAAACTCCTTATCGAACACGTCACTCTTTTACCGTAATGACTCTCCATCTCTCTACGTTCTTGTTTACGTAGACGACATCATTATCACGGGCTCTTGTGCATTTATAGTCTTGGCCTTTATCACTCAACTTGACATCCAATTCTCTCTTAAGGACTTGGGCACTCTTTCATATTTTCTTAGGGTTGCTGTACAGCCTATACCTCATGGATTATTTATTTGCCAAAGGAAATATATTGTTGATTTGCTTCAGCGTTCCCGCATGCTCGACTCCAAGTCAGTGAGTACTTTTATGGATCCCAACGTTTGTCTCACACTTTGCTCCGGCACTACCCTTGATAATCCAACAGAATATTGCACCATTGTCGTCAGTCTACATTACCTTGGTCTCACCCGTCCCGGCAATGCCTTTGCGGTCAATAAAGTGTCTCAGTTCATGCACTGACCTACTACGACTCATTGGCAAGCACTAAAACGGCTCTTCCGTTATTTAAATGGCACCCTTCACTATGGTCTCATTATTTACAAACAATCTCCTATGACACTACATGCCTACTCCAACTCGGATTGGGTTGGTGGTGCCTACATTGTTTATCTTGGACGCAATCAAATCTCTTGGAGTTCTAAGAAGCAACGGTATGTGGACCGGTCCTCCACTGAAGCCGAATACTGCTCTATTGCCAATACCGCAGCTGAGCAAACTTGGTTGAGCCATCTTCTTCAAGAACTTGGTATTACTATTTCTATTACTCTTACTATCTACTGTGACAACGTAGGAGCTACACACCTTGCCGCAAATCCCGTCTTTCATTCCCACATGAAACACCTTGGTTTGGATTTTTATTTCATTCGTGAGAAAGTTCAAGCTAATCCTCTACGAGTTACTCGCGTGGCCAATGACGACCAACTTGCTGATGTCCTAACGAAGCCACTAGCTCGCCCTCGACTGTCCATGTTGTTAGCCAAGATCAGACTTACATCCAGGCCTTCCGTCTTGCGTGGGATGTTAATGACAAGAGTTGACAATAGTCAAACTCTATCTTCTCCTTCTACGTAGCCTATTACTACTCTTCTTTATCTTCTATATTTTGTTATCTATTCCACTGTAGATAGAAATAGTGGCATATTCTTTTATTATTCTTTGTATTCTTTTCTGTAATCTTTATCTCTTAGTTATAACTATATATAGCCTACAACAGTAGTGTGTATTATAAATACTTCATCTAATGATAACGTAAAAATTCATTCTCCAATTATCATTTACATAGAGAACATAGTAAGAATAATTGACCACATCAGTTCATCTCAAAGTTGTAGGCTAAGTTTACAAAACTTTCTTACACTAGTGGAAAAAAAAGGAAGGGCTGCGGTCAAAACAGCCCTAAGGGCTGCGTTTTTGGCCAGCAGCCCTTTCCATAGCAGCCTTTCAATAGATAAGAAGGGCTGCGGTTTTTAGCCGCATCCCTTCACAACGAAGAGCTGCGGTTTAGGCCAAAAACGCAGCCCTTATAAGGATGAAGGGCTGCGTTTTCGGCTTAAACCGCAGCCCTTCTATATATGAAGGGCTGCGGTTTTAAGCCTAAACCGCAGCCTCTATTAATGTGAAGGGTCATGGTGTAGGCTTAAAACCGCAGCCCTTCACATTCAAGTTTTTTTAAAAAAAAAATAAATTGCACCCTCCACCCCCGCCCACCCCCCCAAGAAGACACCCCACCCCCGCCACCCCAAGACAACCCACCCCCGCCCACCCCAAACCCCCCCCCCCCCGCCCCAGCCCCCCCGCCAACCCCAGCCAAGACACCCCACCCCCTGCCCACCCCAAGACCCCCCACCCCCGCCCCACCCCCGCACCAAAGACACCCCACCCCCGCCCACCCCGCCCCCACCCCCACCCCTGCCTCCCCCCCACCCCCACCCACCCCCCACCCCCCACACCCCCCCGCCCGCCCCGCCCCCGCCCCCTCCCCCCACCCCCCCCCCCCCACTCCCACCCCCGCACTCCCACCCCGCACCCCCCACCCGCCCACCCCCCGCACTCCCCGCCCCCGCCCCCCGCCCCCCCCCCCCCACCCCTTCACTCCCCCGCACCCCCACCCCAGGCCACCCTCCGCCACCTCCTCCACCCATTGTTGCCAGCCACCCCAAAGACCCAACCAGCCCATAGCCCAGCCCCCAAAGCCCCACCATGGCAACCCCCACCCCACCCCCCGCCCAAAACCTCCCTTCGACACAAAAAAAAAGAATCAAATTGCAATAATAATATATGACAAGTTTTTGAACGTAATATAATAATTAACTTTAAACATGTATATATTTAATAATGTGAAAATGTACATAGAATTAATACAAACTAGTAGATGTATCATAAGCAATCATCGCAAATGTGGGACGCTAACTTATCCCGAACTTCATGTAATTCGTCTGTGGTGAAGGCCCTCAAACGTGGTGTGTTATTCATATAAACCTTGCAAAACAACCAAGGAATAAACACATAATATAAGAATTCAATCATTTACGCATCGTAGTTAGTAGTTCTAAAAATGACATACCTTCCCGAAATTCAATCAAAAACAAATGCAAGCCTAAAACTCTACACACTAGTTATATTATACCTTATATTATCATATTGAAAAAGAAAAATGGAGTTAAATGAAGCGATAAGTACGAATTAGACGCGAAAAGGCAAAAATAGGCCTAAAATGCCCTTTTCGTTCCCAAAATTCAACCTACAACAATTGCAAACCTAAAAATCTACACAATAGTTACATTATGCCTCATATTATCATGTTAAAAATGAATTTGGGGTTAAATGACTCGATAAATACGATTTGGAAGCGTAAAAGGCAAAAATAGGCCTAGAAATGACATTTTTCGTTCCTAAATATATGCATGTGCTACTTTGGTTTCTAAACCAATTAATACTTATTACCAATCGATCTAATCTAAACTAACATATACTAATAAGTTACATACCTTTTGAAGATCATCGGCGTTAGTGCACTCGGTTGACGATATCGAACATGTACCTCAAGCACGTAATAGCCACATGCAAGTTCATCTTCTTGTTGCGGACACTAAATGTTCACCAAAGGATGCATCCAATGACATTCATGTTAATTAGATGTGTAGTATGTGGCTAAAAGTGTTTCTATATAAGGACAAATAAATTAGTCATGTTACCTCGATCGATATCCAAACAGGAGCTTTTGGTGCTCGAAGTCCTGTTGCACTAATATGCTTCATCACACTACATCAACAACATTATTATAAGATTAGATGTACTAACTGTTTATATATTTAAAGATGATGAATAATGTGTAATATTAATAAGTGCGCATATATTGAGTTTCGATTAGGCTACCTATTTAACAATGATTTGATTAGTAAGGTCCGTGGTGGTTGTCGACGCAAAGAATCAAAGTGGTAGACTTCATTACGTGACAAACATATCGCAAGCAGTGTCCAATGAGCCCTACAACAAGAAAATATAGTTATTATTAATCGTAGAACAATTAATAGGTCAATTTAAGTATCGAATAATAAAAGTAAAGTGAGTTTAACAAGCATACTTTTCAATATAAGGAACAAGAATGATCTGATGATATCCAAAACGAGATGATGCTTTGAAACTCATGTCGAGATACTCTTTCACTTCGGCTTTGTTTTGTAAGCAATTGTCATCTCGTATTATGTTTGGACATAACCAACCAAACATTGCACTAGATGTTGCAAGCAATTCATTGTACAATAACCTCGAGAAATTATATTGATTATATTAAAAAGTAAACCAACAATTACTTATTATGGATTTGAAAACTACTTAAGTCATATATATGTATGTGTATATTTAATTTATATACTTATGTATTACCTCATGAATGTTTGTATCATGGAAACATTCAACTCTACCCCACATAAGAATTCTTTAATATCAACCTTCGAAATGAATGTCGATGAGTCCTCAAGGTAGTGGAATTGTTGCTCCCCCAAAGCAACCTCAATTGCGCTTTCATCGGGTAAATCGCTAGCGCACTCATGTAACCAAAAGCATGGCGTAGTAAGGCTCCGCACCACCTCCGGATCGATAATAAGTGGATTTTTTGCCTTAGAAACATTTCTCGTCACCACATTTCGTTCACCTTCATCACGTAAACTTGCTTTCTTATAAGGTGAACATGCCTTCTTTCCCTTCCCGGCATGTGAGTCGGCCTTCCCCCAAACCTAGTATTTAGTTAAAAGTAAAGATATTACCGACTATCATAGGAACTATAAAAGAAAACACGCATATATATATATGAATGTTAATCATTGTACCTCATCTCGAAAACCGCACCAATGCACGCGGCCACGGAACATAACGCCAAGGGCATCATTTAGTAATCGGAGACCAACTTCCGGCTTCGGCAGCGAAGAAGTAATTCTTCGAAACCCGACACAATTTCATTGAGGGTGACCACATAGTGATTATGATCCACTAACTGGTTATGCAATCGTACTCGGTCACTAGGGGGTTGTGCATGGCCATGAGCTACGAGGATGAAACTATCATAACCATCTCCTCGAGCTAATAGTTCACATGGTGTCTCTTCCTGTAAATAAAACTCTATTTATAGTTAGTCTATGAAACAACATATATATAGTAAGAATTTCATGCATTTAAGAACGTAACAATAGTTGTTTAACAAAGCAAAGGGATTAAGTGATTACCTTCAACTCGGGTCCTACAGGTGGATCAGGCTGGCTAGGTGTAGTATCACTACCCTTCTTGAATGCAGCAAAAGTCGGTAAACCCATTTGTTCCAAAATGGCGTTGAAGTTATGGGTCATCTCCTCCCTTAGCTCCTCCCGGATTGCAGCTTTCATAGCCTCCACATCTACTGACGCTGCCGAATTCACACTACTTACACTTGATTTTGTCGCTGTAGTGTATTGATCACCATATACCTTTCTCAAACCGAGCGGACACCTCCTACGCCCCTCACGCGTCCACTGTGGTCCGGTCCTAAAGTTTCGTGCAATGCATCAATGTGTCCTTTAGGAGTAAACTCACCAGTTGCCTCTTTTTCCTTCAAGCCAATCTACATAAGTATAAGAGAGAAATGCTTGTGAGCGCAAAAGTTATATTATATATACCTTATATAACCATATAATCTGTACTTACAATGGCGTTGGCTATCTCGTTGTGTTCCGGGGTCGGCAAGACTCTGTTTCCCTTTGCATCAACCCCATGCATCGAACACCACCAATCGAGGACTCTATCTCGGTTGTCGAGGCCGTGCAACCTGTCGTCATTGAGCCACTCCCCGTTGCCGTTGTCGACCCTATTGTGGGGTAATGGCTGAACATCCACTTCTCTCTCGCCTCATTGTACGAATGAGCACCCAAATGATGATAATACTTCCTAGCTTTTGCACTCGAGCTACTTTTCTCACGACTTGCCTAAAACACACAATTATAAACAAAGGTTATCTACGTACGGTGCTATACAATAATATCGGGATCTAAGTTTATTAAGTCTTAATAAAATATTCTTACAATAGCTTGTGGGGTTGTTTTCTTGGCAACAAATGCTTCCCACTCTTCGGGTTTGATAGTTTTCCATATTTGAAATGGTAATTTGGATGGTGCGGATGATGTTTCCGGTGAAGCCTCGGGATCGGCTTGTGTTTCTCCGCCGTAGATGTTCTTCTTCTTTGTACCTACTACTTTCCTCCGCTTAGTGATCCACCCGGACACTAACTTAGCCTTGAAATCTCCGAATCTCCCGGGCAACCGCGGATAGAAATACATTCTTCTTGGCTTCATCATCTTCGATATTGAATTGATTCTACAAAAAACGTAGTTCACAAATTAGTTTTCGCAAATGTTGTAATTTATATGCTATAAGTAATATTACACATATATTTAACTAAATAATTAAGAAACTACACGTTATTGTACTTGAAGCTTACCATGGTATCTTCCCATAGACACCGCTTCAATCCCTCGGGCACCTCTTTCCATGAGTGCAAAATGGAGAGTTTATGCATGCAAATGCCAACTTGCATGCCATACTTTTGACGCCACTTTCCACAAGGTTGACCCATGCTATCGTACTCCAAAGTCATATTTGTGTGTTTCCCTAGTGACTTTGTAGGTCCCCTTCCTTTTCTCTTTTTAGTCGCCAATGACTTCCTAGGCATTTGTGCATTTATCTCTTCACGGCGAAATCGAGACAATTTACCCCGTTCCTTTCTCGCATCGAAAGACTCATCCTCGGTAGTGTGTTCAGCACCACTTGTGGTGTTATCCGTATGCACATCCGCCATCTCCCTGAAATTGTACAAATAATGCATTAATATAACAAAAAATTAAAATTAACATTGCCACTAAGGGGGGTGGGGTGTGGGGAGGGGGTTACGTGTGCAAGGGGGGCGGCAGTGCGGGGGGGGGGACTGGGCGTGGGGGAGGGGTTGTGCAAGGGGGGAGGGGAGGGCTGTGCGGTGGGGAGGGGAGGGCGGCGGGGGAGGGGCTGCGGTGGGGAGGGGGGGGGGCTGGGCGGTGGGGGGGAAGGGAGGGCAAGAGGGGGAGGGGGGGCTGCGTACAGGGGGAGGGCAGCAGGGGGGGGAGGGGGCTATGCGGGGGGAGGGGGGGAGGGGGGGAGGGGGGGGGGAGGGGGAGGGAGGGGGCAGGCAGGAGGGGGGGAGGGGGGGGGGGGTGGGGAAGGGGGAGGGGGGGAGGGTGAGGGGGGGGGGAGAGGGTGTGCGGTGGGGGGAGGGGGAGGGAGGCGTGCGGGGGGGGGGAGGGTTGTGCGGGGGGAGGGCGGCGGGGGGAGGGAGGGGTGTGCGGGGGGGAGGGGAGGGGACTGTGCAGTGGGGGGGGGAGGGGTTGTGCGGTGGGGGGGGAGGGCAGCGGGGGGAGGGGAGGGGGCTGTGCAGTGGGGAGGGAGGGGCTGGGCGGTGGGGGGGGGAGGGCCGCGATAGGGGGAGGGGTGTGCGGGGGGAGGGGAGGGTGTGCAGTGGGGGAGGGGTGCGGTAGGAGGGGGGGGAGGGGCTGGGCAGGGGGGGGGGCAGCGGGGGGGGGGGGGCGTGCGGTGGGGGGGGAGGGAAGGGCAGCAGAGGGGAGGGGGGCGGCGGGGGAGGGAGAGGGCAGGGGGGGGGAAGGGGGTGCGGGGGGGGGGAGGGAATTGGACCCGATAAGGCTAAAATTAGGGTGTTCATTTCGGATATCCACGATCCGATCCAAATTTCGGATATCCGAAAATTCGATCGGGAAAACGATCCGAATCCGATCCAAAATTTGGATCGGACGGATCATCGATATCCGAAAACTAAAAAATTGAAATTTTCAAAGGAAAATTCTTAAAATATGTTCCGGATCGGATCGGATCATCGGATATTTCGGATATCCAACCTGAAACGGATATTTGGATCGGATATCCGAAAATATCCAAAAAATCAAAAATCCCATATTTCGGATATTTTCGGATATCCGAAACTTTAAAAATCCGATCCGTATCCGATCCGAAAATTTTTGGATATCCGATCCGAAATATCCGAAAACTAAAAAAGCGGATTGGATATCCGAAAAATCGGATCGGATCGACCGGATCGCGGATCGGATCGCTCGGATCGGATATTTTGAACACCCCTAGCTAAAATAGGCTAAAAATGCCCTTTTCGTTCCCAAAATTCAACTTACAATAATTGCAAACCTAAAAATCTACACAATAGTTACATTATACCTCATATAATCATGTTCAAAAAGAATTTGGCGTTAAATGACTCGATAAGTACGAATTGGACCCGAAAAGGCAAAATTTGGCCTAAAATGACCTTTTCGTTCCCGAAATGCAACCAAGAACAAATGCAAGCCTAAAAATCTACACAATAGGTACATTATATCTCATATAATCTTGTTCAAAAAGAATTTGGGGTTAAATGACTCGATAAGTACGATTTGGAAGCGACAAAGCTAAAATAGGCCAAAAATGCCCTTTTCGTTCCCAAAATTCAACCTACAACAATTGCAAACCTAAAAATCTACACAATAGTTACATTATACCTCATATAATCATGTTCAAAAAGAATTTGGCGTTAAATGACTCGATAAGTACGAATTGGACCCGAAAAGGCAAAATTTGGCCTAAAATGACCTTTTCGTTCCCGAAATGCAACCAAGAACAAATGCAAGCCTAAAAATCTACACAATAGGTACATTATATCTCATATAATCTTGTTCAAAAAGAATTTGGGCTTAAATGACTCGATAAGTACGTTTTGGAAGCGAAAAGACTAAAATAGGCCAAAAATGCCCTTTTCGTTCCCAAAATTCAACCTACAACAATTGCAAACCTACAAATCTACACAATAGTTACATTATACCTCATATAATCATGTTCAAAAAGAATTTAGCGTTAAATGACTCGATAAGTACGAATTGGACCCGAAAAGGCAAAATTTGGCCTAAAATGACCTTTAATTTTCGTTCCCGAAATGCAACCAAGAACAAATGCAAGCCTAAAAATCTACACAATAGGTACATTATATCTCATATAATCATGTTCAAAAAGAATTTGGGGTTAAATGACTCGATAAGTACGATTTGGAAGCGAAAAGGCTAAAATAGGCCTAAAATGACCCGAGAATCAGGTCACATGGCAATGGAATGACCATCAGCTGGTAGCGGCGGAGTTAGAAGTGTTATAAATGTGGAGAGCACCAGATGGGCTTTCGATTGCCATGTGACCTGACTCTCCACATTTACAACACCCCCACCACCACCGCCTCACGCCCCCCACCGCAATCCCTCATTGCCATGTAGGCGTAAAATGACCTTTAATTTTCGTTTCCGAAATGCAACCAAGAACAAATGCAAGCCTAAAAATCTACACAATAGGTACATTATATCTGATCTCATATAATCATGTCCAAAAAGAATTTGGGGTTAAATGACTCGATAAGTACGATTTGGAAGCGAAAAGGCTAATATAGGCCTAAAATGACCCGAGAATCAGGTCACATGGCAATGGAATGACCATCAGCTAGTAGCGGCGGAGTTTGAAGTGTTATAAATGTGGAGAGCACCAAATGGGCTTTCGATTGCCATGTGACCTGACTCTCCACGTTTACAACACCCCCACCACCACCGCCACTACTGCCCCCCACTGCAATCCCTCATTGCCATGTAGGCGTAAAATGACCTTTAATTTTCGTTTCCGAAATTCAACCAAGAACAAATGCAAGCCTAAAACTCTACACAATAGTTACATTATACCTCATATAATCATGTTCACAAAGAATTTGGGGTTACATGACTCGATAAGTACGATTCGGAAGCGAAAAGGCTAAATTAGGCCTAAAATGACCCGAGAATCAGGTCACATGGCAATGGAATGACCATCAGCTAGTAGCGGCGGAGTTAGAAGTGTTATAAATGTGGAGAGCACCAAATGGGCTTTCGATTGCCATGTGACCTGACTCTCCACGTTTACAACACCCCCACCACCACCGCCACTACCGCCCCCACCGCAATCCCTCATTGCCATGTAGGCGTAAAATGACCTTTAATTTTCGTTTCCGAAATTCAACCAAGAACAAATGCAAGCCTAAAACTCTACCCAATAGTTACATTATACCT
Organism: Beta lomatogona; assembly: GCA_947646795.1. Taxonomy (NCBI): domain Eukaryota; kingdom Viridiplantae; phylum Streptophyta; class Magnoliopsida; order Caryophyllales; family Amaranthaceae; genus Beta; species Beta lomatogona. The sequence goes on along the minus strand of CANSNZ010000783.1, from coordinate 170,739 downwards.
CATATAATCATGTTCACAAAGAATTTGGGGTTACATGACTCGATAAGTACGATTCGGAAGCGAAAAGGCTAAATTAGGCCTAAAATGACCCGAGAATCGGGTCACATGGCAATGGAATGCCCATCACCGGTAGCGGCGGAGCTAGTGAGAAGTGTTACAAATGTGGAGAGCATTCCATTGCCATGTAGGCGTAAAATGACCTTTAATTTTCGTTTCCGAAGCCTAAAAATCTACATAGTTACATTATAAAACAAAAAAGAAAATGAAAGATAGTAGTGATACCAAACATGTGTTACAACTTACAACAATGCCTTCACAACAATGCCTCACCCACCCCTATCCACCCTCCCCCAGCCTCCCCCCCCACCCCCCCGTCCAAAGATCCCCCGCCCTCCCCCACCCCATGCCTAGCCTCCCCACCCTCCCCCCACCCCTTCCAAAGATCCCCCCGCCCTCCCTCACCCCATGCCCAGCCTCCCCAGCCCTCCCCCACCCCATACCCAGCCTCCCCAACCATCCCCCACCCCCTTTCCAAAGATCCCCCGCCCTCCCCCCCCCCTTCCCCCCTCTCCCCACCCCATGCCCAGCCTCCCCCACCCCCCCACCCCATGCCCAGCCTCCCCGGCCCTCCCCCCCCACCCCATTTCCAAGCATCCCCCCCTCCCCCACCCCATGCCCAGCCTCCCCAGCCCATCCCCCATCCCAGCCCAAAGACCCCCCACCCCCTACCCACCCTCCACAAGCCCCTCCCCCACCCCCCTACAATCGGTTTTTACAACACAAAATAGAAGAGAAATTAAATAAAACAAAGAGGAGAGAGAGTGAGAGGGGAATTACCGACAATGCAGTAGTGGTGGTGGTGGTGGCGTCAAGGCGCGCTGAGAGAGGAGAAGAAGAAGAAGGAGCTCATGCAACGCTGAGAGAAGAGAAGAAGAAGTGTGCACCGGCGATGGGACGGCGCTCCGGCGATGTGTCGGTGCTCCGGTGATGGCAGTGCGAGTTAGTGTGAGGGAGAGGAGTGAGTGTGCGAGTGAGTGTGAGGGAGAGGGAGAGGGGTGAGCTGAGTGTGCGAGGGAAATTTGCGAGTGAGTGCTACTGTGTGTTGCGCGCAAAACTCAAAGGTTGAAATGGGATAGGAAGGGCTGCGCTTATCCTAGAAAACGCAGCCCTTCGTGTATGAAGGGCTGCGGTTTCTAGGATGACCGCAGCCCTTCACATAAAGGGCTACGGTTAGCCTTAAAACCGCAGCCCTTCATACTCCATGAAGGGCTGCGTTTCAAGTCTAACCGCAGCCCTTCACAAAAAGGGCTGCGGTTTCCAAGGAAACCGCAGCCCTTCATACAAGAAGGGCTGCGTTTTTAATAAAACGCAGCCCTTCTTGTGCAGCCCTTCCTTTTTTTTCCCCTAGTGTTATATTACCTTTAGTAAAAACCTTATATAGATCTAGTTCACACTAAATTAGTGTAAACGTAATGCTAGTACATGTGACTTATGAAAAAAGGGTCACCATATATAAAAATATAGACATTAAAGAGGAGTAGATATAAATTGTAAAGGGTGACTGTAAGGAAAAAAGGTTCTATGTCATAAAGTGAAAATTTCGTTATGGTAAACTAATGTAAGAAAGATGATTGTATCCAAAAAATTGTCACTATGTTAGATAATAATAGATTAATGTAACTTAAAATTTTAAAAGGTCACTATATAATAAAAAGGGTCACAATGTCATATAAGTGGTTTTGGTCAACAACAATATTAGTGTGGATTAGGTCCATGCAAGACTAGCTCTTACCTTTAACGTTATCATTAAGAAAGATTTGTCAAAAACAGTGGTGGAGCCAGTATAGGGCACGGGGGGTCACGTGACCCCCCGAATTAAACAATTATTTTTAAGGATTTTCGTAAAAAAAAAAAAAAAAACTTGATGCGCCAGACGCAGGAAGTTGCACGCCAGAAAAGAGAAAATAGCAATAAAGTTTGTCTGACTTGTCGCAGAATGTTGCAACGTCAGTTGAGAACACTTTTTTTCTCTCTGCTCTTTTTTTTTCTTATCTTCTCTCTCTTCTGTCAACACTCTTCTTCTTTCCCCCTGAACCCCATTTCCTTAGGCCTTAGCAATTCATATTTTCCCACAAAAACCCAATCTTCTTTTCTCACACAAAATCCAAACTCAAGATTTTAGGAGAGATAAAAATCAAGATAAATAAACCCACAACAAACTCCATTGTTGCCCCTCTTCTTCCTTTTCTTAAGATCCACCTACAAATCCACCTTTTTTTGGCAAAATTAACACCTGGGTTTTCTCTATTTTATCTTAATTTGTAAAGGGTATCCCCAGATTTGAGCAAAGAGTTTTATTTTCTTTTTGGTATTGTTTTTCTGATGCGATTATTATTGGTTAAAGAAGAGGAGAGAGAAAATTGATGCCGCCAGAGCCATTGCCTTGGGATCGGAAGGAGTTGCCTGTCCTCCATGAGTCGCGTAGAACGTCTATGCTCATCTGAGCAGAGGTATAACACCTCTTGTCTATATTCTTCTTTGAATTTCAGAATTATGAGATTAGTAATTCAAGCCCAAATTGTAAATTGGAAATTAGTGTAGGTATTTGGCCTGAAAAACTGATTAAAGTCTGGGTTCTAATTTGTGAATTGTGATTGATGCACTCTGTTGTTAAGTTTTGTGAATTTGTATAAATTAGGTATTGTTAATAATTTAATAATTTTATATGATGATTTAGTTTATCTATTAGCTACTTTATGTACTTGTATGATGGTATTTTGTTGATTGATTATCATATAGTTAGTTTATATGTGTTAACTTGTATTAAATAATGAATATAGGAAATGATGAGCTATACACCTAGATCAAAAAAATCAAAGGCAATGGGAAAACAACCCGATATTAGACAATATTTCTTTGCGTTGTAAATTTTTTACTATTGAATATCTTTTGTCTTTTTTTGTGCCCCCGATTTTGAAATTCTGGCTCCTCCACTGGTCAAAAAGTAAATTGATCTGGTGAAAAGGTAAAAGCATTAAACTCAATTACTTAGAGATAACCGCAATTATATGCCTTAGTGTTCTAGCATGTGCATGTTGGTTTTGTAATTTAAAACTAGTAAAATTATACTCATTTTGAGATTGTTCTTTTTTTTTTCCCAGTTTTATTGTAAATGAAATGACATCCGGTAAATTAGCAAAGACCAATGAAAGATAAAGGTGAAAACTTCAAGCAATGCTAAAGCATATAAATTTATTTAATCATAAAAGGGAGAAAATAAGAATAGACTATATGCGAGAGTGATATGCGTCTCTTTGAATATTCAAAATTTTAAATATGGGTTATAGATATACTTGAATATATGGGGAGGACGAGAGTATTATTGTTCACTAATTGAGCATTGAGAAAATGTTGAAATCTATTTGGACAAGTCTTCTTAGGTCTTATTCTTTTGGACTTATTTTCAGTTAATTTTAGTTCAGTTTAGTTAATTTTAGTTCAGTTAATTTAATTTCAGTTCACTTAATTTAATTTCAGTCAAGTTCAGTTAATTTCAGTTAATTTAATTTCAGTTCAGTTAATTTCTGTTAATTTCAGTTCAGTTCGTTATTATTATTGTTATTTTTTTTTATTATTATTATTATTATACATCTAATTATTATTAATTATTATTATTATTATTATTATTATTATTATTATTATTATTATTATTATTATTATTATAAATATAATAATTATTATTATTATAAATCTGATTATTATTTTATTACTATTACTACTTCCTCCGTTCCAAAATAAGTGAAACACTTGTCTCAAAAAGCTCTCACATAAATGAGAGAAGTGTTTCACTTATTTTCGAACGGAGGAAGTATTATTATTAATTATTATTATAGTAAATATTATTATATTATAACAATAATTATTATTATTATTATAATAAATATTATTATTAATTATTATTATTATTATAAATATTATTATTATTATAAATATTATTACAAATCTAGTTATTATTAATTATTATTATTAATTATTATTATAATATTAAATATTATTATTGTTATTTAATAATAATAATAATAATAAGTATTGATAATATTATGTTAATACTTATTGATTATTATGGATTATTATTATTTTAGAAAACTAAATATACAATTCAGTTCAGTTTCTCTCATTTCAGTTAATTTCAGTTAAGTTAATTTAATTTCAATTAAGTTTAGTTAATTTAATTTTAGTTTTGCCAAAATAAGTTTAAAATAACAGGGCCTTAGACTATCATAGCACTATTGCGGTATCGATGAAAAAGAAAAAGTCAATTGATATCCAAAGTCATTTCAATCGGTACTTCGATTAATATCATTTAGTAACTTTGATTAAACCAAGTAAAAGATATGTAGGTTTCAATTTATCTGATAGGGTCCAATTATATCCATAAGATAGATACTTTCAACGGCCCTTTGAGCATTAGTCTCACTAGTATTCATCTTATTGCTTTTTAGAAGTAAGTTCTAACATTTAGGCGTCGCCAAGATTAGCCCACATATGGCCACATTAAAAAAAACAATAGCCCACATACTTTAAACAGGCCGTTTCTAGTGTCCACAATGAGCAAGGGAATGGACCAACTTTGGATCCTCGACCTTGTGTGATTCAATCTATTTCACCCACTGGATCAGCCTATCGAAGTACAAAGTTTTATTTTGTTCTCCTTAATATTTTCAGAGTACATCGTAGTACACCATCGTTTGGACACATTATAGATTCGTAATTTGTACGCTCAAATGGGCCACTCAATTGCTTTATATGGATTAGCTAATTCTAGGATTAGACAATCTTTTCATGTTGTATGGTGACAAACCAATTTAGGGTGCATTGTTCACCTAAAAAAATATGTTAAAATATAAGATTAAATCAGGACTAATCAGGTCTAAGATGAATGATGGCCTGATTTTAAAGTCACAATAACAGAATTTAGGATATGACCATCTTTGCTAACAATCTCAATTGCGGAAAATTTCCAATGCATTTTTTGTCTATTATATATGATGTAACCAATTACCTATTAACTAATCAAATACTTTTATCTAATTTGATTCCCATAATTAACCCTATTTTCCAAAGTTGTATTGCCATTTGGGATAACCAAATAATTAGTTAGTGTAATCCAAATACTCCATTTCTCACTATGGCTACACAATGTTAAAGCTTAGAAGAAAAAAAAACTTCAACAAATGTAGCAAAATGATATATATTGGTTGTTTAGATAAGTTCAAAACCCGTTCTCCCCTATCCTTCCTAATCAAAAGAAACCTAGTCTATGTACATATTCAATCTAGGGGAAACCATCTACTATTATGTTGATATTAAGCCTCAATTTCATTTTAATTCCAATTTTTATTATGATTAGTTAATGAAATTTGTCTTTCCTTTGTGAGGATTTCAATACCCATCTTATGATGGGTATATCAATTTTCACTCTAGGAGATGTACCTACAAGTGTCATATTTGTTAAACTTTATAGAGGATGTGAATCATTGATGATAGTTTGGTGTCCGAATTACATATATTGGTTATTCATCAATATTATACAAAATCACATCATCATTTCTTTGCTGAAACTTTTAAAGGATGTATAATAAAACAATGATTGGACATAGGGTATGCCAATTGTAGATCTAGTTCATCACGTTCATAGTTTTCTAGGAGAAGAATCATGTTGGATTAAGTCATATTTGTTTTTGTTATCTCTTTGATATCAATTTCAAATGCCTAACGATTTTTAATTAATGAAATTCCTATTTTAATTTTTATTTGAAATAATATCATTTTATGAATATTTGTTAACCAATTTTAAGTAAAACCATGGAAAATCCCCCTCCCCAATTTATGCTTCATTTACCCTTTTATGGGTTATAGTTTTCATTATTAAGTAATCATATAAAAGTAATCCTTTTATGTACTAAAATCACCAGTATATAAAAGGATAATTTCAAGCATCAAGATATTGATTTTAACAAAAAAAAAGATATATGCACCCATCAAAATTGATGGAGCTTGGTGTAAAAAATCAAAAAAATGGGGATAGCTTGGATACTAAATGGAAACACCCATCAAAATTCCAAAGGAGGCGGCTCTTTTGGAATCGCCCAGGATGCCTTACAAGCAGAGTCTCTGGCCTGTCTACATGGTCTTCAATGGGCTATCAACCAAAACTTTTTCCTGTGTGTACTGGTCTTAACATATTCTACATTTCTACTAATCTGGTCACTATGTTTCAGGGAACTCAAAACACATATATGCATCTGGTTTGGACAATGAAGAGGATCAAACAATATGCCACCAGATTCACTTGGTGCATGATTCTAAAAGTTGATCGGCTTCATGTTCAGAATGCTCATGACTTTGCTAAATCATGTGTTCTAAATATGTCTGATTGTTTAATTTAAGGTAGATTAGTTTGTCCCTCATTGTCAAAAAAAAAAACAACAACAAAAAAGATAATTATTGCATAAATATATTTGGTCCAAAGTCCAAACTAAAAAGTTAACAGTTGGTTTCCTGTCAGACCATCTAACCCAATCAGAAATGAAATATCAATCACGACTCACGAGCATAGGCACATGATTACTATATGTTAGGTTTATTGATGAAAATTATGATATGTAAATGCAAATTGATGCAACTATTTGTTATCTTAGTGGTTTGCTTGAAATAAAAATACCTCTATTGTTCATGTTGAGAATTAGATTAAGCAAATCAACTAATTACTTGTAATTATCACTAATCAACATCTCAAATGAAAAGTAATGAAACTAAGAACAAATAAGAAAGCAATGAAAAGCCCACCGATTAACGTGGGAAAACCCGAGCACCGGGAGAAAAAAAACCCACCAAGCAAGCACCTTTGATTAATGAAGAAAATGGATGAACAATACAAGCATTAATGGATAATTTAATGCTATTTTCTCTCTCCTCTTTCACTAAACCCTAGGTTGATCTCTCTTTGTGTAAATGATAACCTAAAACATGAAAGAGGGAGGTTTATATACTTTTAGGGGGTTAATACAAATCAAGGGTCGAGATTAAATATGAAAAACATAAAAAATCGCAACAGATCTAGGTTACCCGGGCGAGCCCGAAAAGGAGCCTGTCCGGGCCATTCCGCCCGCCCGGGTCCAAAAGCCACCGGCCCGGGTAAATGGCCACTGCAACTTGCTGCCAAAACAGGTTCTAGGAACCACTTTAAGAGCCCGCCCGGGCTGATCTGCCCGCCCGAGCTGGAAGAGGGCCCGTCCGGGTGCAAAGGATGGCACACATCCTGCCTTCGAGGCAGAATCAACACACGACCAGCAGCCCGCCCGGGCTTACTGACCTGCCCGAACCCAAGCTCGCCCGCCCGGGCTGGGCCTCCTTGGCTTGGGTCTTGCGGGTGTTGCTGGGCCGAGACTTGGGCTCCTTCGCATTGGGCTTCGTTGTTTGCTCAATCTGCACACATGCCCAACAATCTCCCACTTGGAGATTAGGGCAAACAAAGATTTCAAACCACCAATGCCATCCCATAAGCAATCCCATATGCAACACCATATACAAACCCCATATAAGTCATCATCATCTAAACCATCATGTTCATGCTCCAACCTAGATGCAAACCCGAGCATTACCACCATGCTCCCATCTAGGCTAAGCACCTCCATGACATCGCATCTCCACTACATCAAAGAAAATACATTGAAGGTAGCACCAACTCCAATACAAAGACATCAAAGTCTACACCGACTTTGATTCTCAACAACACCATCTCCGATTCATTGTAACATCTCTATCCAAACCTACACACCCTCCTAATCTGGAGGTCGGTTCATATTGAGGCACCGCAACAAAATGAAGATTCTCCCTCTTCAACCAAGAGTAATCCACTTCCTCTCCAACCAAGGAAGCAGATTGAGGTATAAACAAACCCAAACAAAATAATAATCACCTAAGCCAAAGAAGCTTCTCATTGCTCTAGAAACAAACTCACATTGCTCCCACTTGAACAAGACACCCTTTGCTCCACTTAGGATTTCCGGCACATCATGCTTGTGTGCCGTCCTTCACCTTGTGCGTTTACCGGTCAATTTGCCACCAGGATACCGCTTCACCGCGGTTCTCATCCCTTGGCCCACTATCGATAGATTCCTGACCAAACGACACCTTCCATGAAGTTATCACCCCATTTCTGGGCTCCTTTCTTGTGCCCCCCCATGGTGTAAAGTGTTCCATTTCTTGTCCCCCGAGCTATGACCATAGCTCCCTTGACAACCTTGCAAGAACCACCATCAAACACAACCTTGTGGCCCGACTTGGCAAGTTGAGTCACGGATTTCAAGCTTTTCTTCAACTTTGGGATGAACTTGACATCCTTCAACTCCAACAAGCCTCCATGAGTGAGTTTCATCCTCACATAACCCTTCCCCATGACTTCCACTGCCTTGCCATCCGCAAGATAGACTTTTTCCAAGTTTTCCGGATTTGAAATTCCGAAATAACTCCTTGCATAGTGAGGAATGTTGAGAAGAACCCAAAGACCCATGATCCCGAGCATCCAACCACCTCTTTCGGATCGCCCATGCTTACTATCAAAGCATCGGAAATGTACTCCGAAGTCAAGTTAGTTGATGCATCTTCTTCATCACTTTCTTGAACCTTCTTCTTCCCTTTCCCATTCACTCTCTTTGGACAATCTCTTTTCAAGTGCCCTTCATCACCACACCCCCAACACACCACATGAGCTCCCCCATTCGATTTTCCATGCCTTCTTGACTTCGATCTTCTATGACTTGCATTTCCTCTTTGTTGATTCCTTATCCCCCTACTTTCACTACTATAAGCACCACCCAATGATTCACCGGATTCTCTCTTTCGAATGCTCTCACTCAAAATCAAGTCTCTCACACCATCATACTTCAACTTCTCTTTGCCGGATGAGTTGCTAATGGCGTTCACCATAGTTTCCCATGACAAGGCCAAAGAAGACAACAAAATCAATGCCTTCACTTCATCCTCAAATTTAATATCAACCGAAGACAATTGACCCAAAATCGAATTGATCTTATTTATGTGTTCGGCGGCCGAACTACCATCAACCATCTCCATGTCAAACAAAAGGCGCATCAAGTATACTTTAATTTGTTGATAGCCGACGGTTTCTCATACATACTTGACAAAGTTTCCATCAAACCCGTCGTTGTTTTCGCATCCTTGACATTGAAAGCCACACTCCGGGCTAATGTCAATCTCACCACACCAAGAGCTTGTCGGTCTAACACTTTCCATTCATCCTCCTTCATGCCACTTGGCCTTTTACCTTCAAGTGGTAGAAAGAGATTATTTTGGTACAAATAATCCTCTATTTGCATCTTCCAAAAGCCAAAATCTTTCCCATCAAACCTCTCAAGTCTCACCTTTCCATTCTCCATAGTTGAACAACAACCCAAGTTCAAAAATCACAACTTTATATCCACAAAGCAAAAAACTTTGAACTCCAATCACCAAATAACTAGTTTTGCACACAAATCTAATTCAAATACTTTTCCCAAGGTAAACATTAGCTCTTGATACCAATTGTTGAGAATTAGATTAAGCAAACCAACTAATTACTTGTAATTATCACTAATCAACAATCAAATGAAAAGTAATGAAACTAAGAACAAATAAGAAAACAATGAAAAGCACACCGATTAACGTGGGAAAACCCGAGCACCGGGAGAAAAAACCACTAAGCAAGCACCTTTGATTAATGAAGAAAATGGATGAACAATACAAGCATTAATGGATATTTTAATGCTATTTTCTCTCTCCTCTTTCACTAAACCCTAGGTTGATCTCTCTTTGTGTGAATGATAACCTAAACATATGAATGAGGGGGGTTTATATACTTTTAGGGGGTTAATACAAATCAAGGGTCGAGATTAAAGATGAAAAACATAAAAAATCGCGACAGATCTGGGTTACCTGGGCGAGCCTGAAAAGGAGCCCGTCCGGGCCAAGCCGCCCGCCCGGGTCCAAAAGCCGCCCGCCCGGGCAAATGGCCACTGCAACTTACTGCCAAAACAGGTTCTAGGAACCACTTTAGGAGCCCGCCCGGGCTGATCTGCCTGCCCGAGCTAGAAGAGGGCCCCCCCGGGTGCAAAGGATGGCACACATCCTGCCTTCGAGGCAGAATCAACACACGACCAGCAGCCGGCCGAGCTGGATTACGACCGCCCGAGCTCACTGGCCCTCCTGAGCTGGGCCTCCCTGGCTTGGGTCTTGCCCGTGCTGCTGGGCCGAGACTTGGGCTCCTTCGCATTGGGCTTCGTTGTTTGCTCAATCTCCACACATGCCCAACAGTTCATACTGAGATGAAGTTGCTTTCTGGTTACTACTCGAAAGTAGTTTTGTTTTATATATCTAAACTTATCAAAATTGAAAATGATATTATTTTGATGAAAAATAAGAATGTGTGTATCTAGAATATCAAATTAATATAAGTATATCTATTAATAATACGTTATATGCTTGGCTCAGTTATAAATATAATGTAAATTCATAAATAGGTGCATAAAATGAGGTAAACAAGCATATCAAATATATAATTGTATTATTTAATAATATATCTTATCTAAATTTTTTAAATAAAAGTAGCACATTTATTATATTTTTTAATAAATTCAGTTATGATAAGTTCAGATAAGATAAGATAAATTCAGATAAGATAGAATAAGTACATATAAAACAAGATAAATTCAAATACGATAAGATAAGTTCAAATAAGTCAAAATAAGTTGAATCAAATGGACCCTTTATAGTAACTTTCAAGCTTTACTAAAACAACTTTTTCATGGACGAACTTTTTTGTATTTTTTACGTACAACTTTTATTATATTTTGCAATATTATATTGAATAATATATATTACGACTTAGCCAACTTTTGGGGCACCAGTAACGCTAGGGAAGCTCGAATTTCATCTATCCTTTTGTCAATCCTCCACCTTATTTTCCGCTAATTGAACTTCTTACCGTCCTAAATTCATTTGTTACTTCCTTCATTCTATGCTTGCCAACCATTAATTGTCTCTCCTAATTGTTTTGCATGCCCTACCATAATTTATCCCTTATCCAAATATCTATACAAATATATTAGAAGGCGTTCCTATCAAAGGAATGGTGCGACGTGGCACTCTTCTCAAGCTTCTAATGCACATGTTTATAATCTCATCGAAAAATATTAACAATAGTTAGTAGGATTTAAACACAAGACCTTTGAAATGAAATGTGAGAGTTTAACCACTAATCCACTACAATTTCAATGTTTAATGTTTCAAAACTTACAATTATATATAATTATAAAGACATGTACAAGCTTTTTGATCTCTAACACTTTTATTAAGTAATAACATTCTCTTAATAACCTAATTCCATTGCAAATGTTATTTTTATCCCAATTCCTTATAATTTATTTTAAGAACATATCAAGTCATAACGTCTATTTTTCAATTTCGCACTAGACATAATATTACGAAAAGTTAATAAAATCAAGTCTGAAATTCATGAATATAATATATTTGATCATTGTAATTGACCCGGGGCATCGCCCGGGCCAAAATACTAGTTAAATAATTAATTTATGAAATTATTTGTGTGAGTCCAAGCCACATGTCGTATAATTCTCCATCCTCTATTTGGGGACGTGCTCGGCTTTTAAGCCATGCTCAAAATATGGGTAACACCCCCCACATTAACCTCATTAAAATGAGAGAGGAGTTGGGCTCCCTTCCTCCCCATCAATGGCTAATGGTCTTAATCTTTTTGAATACACGAATTTGCATAACAAGAAATAAGAAAAGTGGGTTAAAAGTAGGAACTAATAATATAATGGAATTAGCAAAAATGATGAATGGGTGAGTATCATGATTAAAAATCTCTAGGAATATCAACTTATGAATCAGAGTAGATTAAGACTTGAGAAGATTGCCTAACCCATTTGTTATCATTGTACTTGATGTGACATCCATATCTTTCTAAAGAATGTGATAAGAATCAACACTTTATAGCTGAAGAGTGAAGATACAATTCTTGTCCTGAATGAGGAATTCCATACAACACGAATCAAGATAATAGGGGACGGTATCGCATATTTAAGGCTTTAGTTCCAACAAACCATGTGCCTCTTCAAAAGGAAGGCCATCCATTTTAACAGTACGTAATGCTGAAGCGCATAAGCAGTGAAACATACTTTTGGTCTAATCACTTCCTTCTCACCACTCTTTAAATAGTTCCTCCCTCATGCCAGGCCCAGCAACGATTCTCATATCGATTAATATCTCTTGCATTTGCTACTCTAAATTTCTGCTTCTATTTTATTTTTTGGTTTTGATATTACACCAATTATAAAGTATGTAGCGGAGAATGAGAAATAGTTCAGTTGGTTAAAACTTCTCTTCCGGTTACAAAGATTTTGAAATCTATTCTCATCTCTTACCTTTGTGGCCTCTCTAAACACCAAAAATAAAGTGTGGGACGTGTTAGTTGAAAGAAATAATAGATGAAACACTCAATGGAATTCATTAATGATATTTTTGGTAACCGCTTATAGATCGTGGTAATTAATGATGAGGATTTATAGGTGATTATTGAAGACAGAAGAAGGTCTCATGTTGATGTTTATGGTTTTCTAATTAATGTTGATTTTAAAAAAAAATCATTGTCATTATCTTTAGAGGTGGTATTAATAACAATAGAAATGTAGAAAAAAAATGATATACATATATTTGGAGATGAAGTATCATAATAATAGGCATTGCCATATGTTGTCAAAAAAAAAATATATAGGCATTGCCATATGATTTTCTTCACAAAGATTGCGTTTTCATTAGTCATGTACCATCGTTCTTACCGCCTACCGAGCAGGGTGTTAAGGAGTTCTCCTATGAGTTGTATTAGTGGTTGGCAATTAGTAATAAATGATGACAACGAAAATGAATTGTAGCATGTGATTATGTAAGCAAATTTTCGTGGTAATGTTTGTCCAATCCCAAACATATATCTCTTTTTCTTTACAAACTTTTACTACCATCCGTCACCACTATAGAATGTGATATAAATAGGTAATGGAACATTATACAAGAAATAACATTTGGGGATGGAAAATAGGATAATTTTCAATGAAATGTTCAAAATAATAAAGTAAACTATTTTCAATAAATAATATGAATTACAATCATAATTTTGAAAAAAATATGGGGACTATCGCTAATGAATTATTCCGTTAATATACTGCTGAAAAAACATTATTATGTTTTCAAACATTATAGTATTTTAAACATTGACATATATGATGATCTCTCTCTATTTTTTTCAAAGTTTTTCTGAAAAATACACATAGATCACATATAGAGTATTTTGCCATAGGTGAGCCCCATTTTATTTTACCCAATTAATTAGGGATCAAGTTTGGAAAATCCATTAATAGTAGCAAATAGTTTGATTTGTGTTATTTTTGGGAATATCGATAGGTGAAAGTTTGTATTTTTTTAAAACAATTTTTCCTTGGACATTGATATAGATGTCATGTCAGAATTTCGTTATCATGAATCAATATAAGGTTATAGACCTCTATATATAATAACTGATGTAGTATAAAACTATTCCTAAGATTTCAATTATAAGGTTAAACTTTTGGTTGAGTTGGTCCTTTGACATGATATCAAGAGCCAGCTTGACAAGAAAGTCATGGGTTTGAAGCCCATCCCCCCCCTTCCAATTGGAATATAATTAGCACTAGGTATAAGGGGAGCTTATGTCGCTTCCACACTACAAGCACAATGGCCTCTCGCGTGGAGGGGCATGATAAGTATATACCATGGGACTTCAACCATAAGCTTGATTGAGTTGGTCGATTTACATGGTATCTAAACAATAATGACATAAAAGTCACGGGTTCAAATCTCATCCATCCCTTTCTAAGTGGAATATTTAGCATCAGGTATGAGGGAGACATGTGCTGGATCAACACTTCAAGCCCAAAGGGATCTCGCGTGAGGGGGTGTAATACTTCCTCTATTTTTAGATGCAATATTTGATTATTTTAATTTAATACACTCATCAAAAATCTAATGTTGCATCTAAATAATAACATATGTAGGTAGTAGAATTTAATATTATACCTGGATCTTCAACCATTAGTTTAAACTTTTGGTTGAGTTGATCCTTTGACAATAATCTTGCACTCATTGAAACTTAATCACATCCAAGGGAAGTTATCTCAATAATAGTAACACGCGTCTGTTAAAACTAATTGTTATCATGATTCTGAGATTATATATAGGCCTTATTTGGTAAAGAGAGGTTTAGGGCAAAATTACATATTTGAGCTCATATTAGAGGATTTGACTAGTCAATTCTCTAATTTGAGTGTTTGGTAAAAAGAGGTTTTAATTAGCTTATTGAGCCCAAAAAGCTCTTTTTGAAAAAGTTGGCAAAAGGAGCTTTTTGACATTAGAGGTTTGGGAATGAGTGGTTACATTTATGTCATAAAGTTGTTAAAAATTACAATAAATAATAAAAGGTACAACAATAGATTATGCACATGTCCTTATTAGTCCTTTTACACAATAATGTAGCAATCAGCTATTAGCTACTTACCAAACACCTTTATACAAACAACTAATGTAATCAGCTAGTCAAATCAGCTAATATAATAAGCTAACAGCTATCCGCTTATTGCCAAACAGGGCCATAGTTGCCTCCTTTTGGCAACTTCATGATGTTTGTACATCTTTAAGCCTTTTGGCATTATAAGTAATAAAATGCTTTAAACTATTAAAAAAAATTGACCTGAACCTGAATATCTGACCTAATTTCACAATTGAGACCTAATACAACGATCTAGAACTTAATCCAAAATTCGCAATGAATTATTGAACCATACTAAATTGATTCCAAATTAACTTAACTTGATATTCACCTGAACTTATCTAAACTGAGTTTATCATAACTTAGCTAAAATTATCTGAACTAATTGAAACTTATTCTAATTAAGTTCATTTTATACGATGTTAAAACTTATCTAAACCTATTAAACCTATAACTTATTTTTTTAGAGGTGAAACCAACACACTCTCAATCTGATTCGAACTTGATTCTCAATGTGACTGGAACTAAAAACTCCAATTATATTAACCGAACAAAAACAAAATTGTTGATGGCAACCCAAAGAACTAAACCAATATTTTTATGAGAGACACAAGGAGAGAAAAACAAGGAAAAATTGATATTGGCGGTCCCAACTTATTTTAGATATATAAGATAAGATAAGATCAGATAAGATAAAATGTTAGACAACACAATAAACTAGAATAATATAAGATAAGTTGAATCAAATGGAACCTAAACATTAGTCTGACGTTTTAGGATGTCTTCTCAAAACGATCTCTTATTACTATTATTATTCTTTTAATAATTTGGGATTTCATTAAATATAAGATCATAAAGGAGCCTATCAGAAGTTTTACAAAGGAGGAGAAGAAAACTGCGCATCACCTAATAAAGGATCCCATATGTTATCTCTTATTACTTAATTATAACCATTGTCATTAAAATTCCAACCCAAATCTTATAATCCTGCGATTCTACGATCTGGAAGTAACTCATCGATTCCAATCATATGTAGAATTTTAATTTTGTAGGGTCTTTCGATCCTACCCAACTAAAAAATTCACATGGTAGGATGGATCTTAATGCAATTATAGGATCCGATCCTATCATAAATAATTCATAAAGTAATCTCACAAATTATCTTTCTCCTAATTGATTTTGGTTGCATGGTACTTCAATCTTAGAGTATTGTATTACTATCACCATTTGCATATGAGACAAAATACTATTGATGTGCATTTTTTTATATCATGAGTCTTTTACCATATTGTAGCAGAATCATCAATGTTTTACCCAATTTTATAGGATCTTACGATCCCACATTCCGATTCTATCAATTTGATCTTACCAACCACTGTGATCCAAGTAGGATCCAGATCCTAATAGCTTTGCTTATAACATTTAAAATCATTAAAGAAAATAATTTTGTACTGAAGATTATTAATTTGAACTCCATTTTTGCTAACACCTTTGTGTCCTCATGTATTTGAAATATTAATAGTTGGCAAGTATCACAAGTTAGTTAATACATTCGGCAATGTGAACCCTCCACCTCGCCAATGACATGACACTAAGGCTCTGTTCTTTTGGACTGAATTAATAAAAATTTAATTCAGTTCAGTTCGATTCATTTTAGTTCAGTTCAGTTAGTTTCCTCTCACAGTTTATATTCAGTTCAGTTCAGTTCAGTTCTATTCAGTCCAAAAGAATTGATAATCAATAACAATTAATTTTTTTTTTGACAGGAAAAAAAAAATTATTGTTATTGATTATTAATTTGACTCTTCAATTTCAATTCTTTTCCTTTCCGTTATTATTGTCTTGTTTGTAGCATCCACAATTATAATTGTTTGACCAATTTATTTCCACGAAAACTAATCAATAACAATAATTCTATTAAAGTTCCTGCGAGATCAGAAACTAATTGTATATTATCAAGTCCAAAGTTTCAACTCCTAGTCTCCTCTTTATTAATATGGCTGGAGCGCATTTCCCAGAATTTGAAAAAGGTAACACATCCACAAGCATGTTACATCCAGTACTAAATGTTCTAGACTCCGTAGCCACCAAACTTGAACAAGAATTTGGATTTTCGTCGTTTCAAAATGCATCACTTTTCCACACTCGAAAGTGATCGACCAATTTACAATAGAATTGGTCGGAGTCTAGAGAAATTCTTCATACAATGTATTCGTCTATGATTAGTCATGTAAATCGGATAGGTCGGATCACCTGAATTATACTTCCTTCATTCTTTTTCTATTGTAATAATGAGATTTTTACACTATTTACTCACCACCATTCAACAATCTATAGTGATTTTTACGCAAGGAAAAATATAATAATGTGGGGTCTTGTTGGATTCGTCTCGGTATATACTTTCAAAACATCAAATTTGTATAATTTTTACAGAAAAATAATTAAAGATAGGAAAAATTGTCAGAAACTACCTATTAAAGACACTTTTCTTAAAAAAAAAACTACCTTATATCATGTTTATTTTACAAAACTACCTTATAAGTGGAAAAACTTTAAAAAGCACTACCAAATATAAAATTTATTAACCATGGTTAACTATTCCCTCCAATTATCTCTCTAATATAAGATTACTAAGATACCCCCTTAAATTACCCTAACCCCTCTTTGTTAATTCCCTCACAGCAGCATTAAACCATCCCTTCAACCAAGCAAAAAACTTACAGCAGCGTTAAACCCTCAATTTTGTGACAATTGACGATGGATATTCGGTGAATTTTTTTTCACTTTCTCACTGCAAATAATTTACTCTCATCATCAACCAAACTATAAGGGTACAACTGCAACATTTTTTTCTAGACTCGGTGAAAATTACCATATCACTCGTTGCCTTACTCGGTGAATATTTCATTACTAATGTACCGAGCTTTCATTTCTATAAGGGTCACATAAGCTTTCACTGTCTTGCATATGGCTATATGCTTGAATTTAGCATATTCTCATTACTAATGTACCGAGCTTTTTTGTTTGCTGCATAGGCTGGAGTTCAAAGGTAAATTGTTTACCCCAACTTGCAATATATGGATCTATCTCTTAATGACTTAGATGCAATTTGATGCTCGTGTACCTTGTTGGAATAATTGAAAGAAAGTGAAAAAACGCTGCAGTGAGAAAGCGAAAAAAATTCAACGAGTCTAGAAGGCAACGAGTGATATGCTAATGTTGTTGCTCTGCAATTCGATTGTTGAAGGGATGAAAAAAATGCTATTGTGAGGGAATAAATAAAGAGGGTGGTTGGGGTAATTTAAGGGGGTATTTTTGTAATCTTATATAAGATGGATAATTGGATGGAATAGTTAATCATGGTTGGTAAATTTTACATTTGGTAGTGTTTTTTAAAGCTTTTCCACTTATAAGGTAGTTTTGTAAAATAAACGTGATATAAGGTAGTGATATGTCATATGTTTATATAGTTTTTAGGTGCATTTAGGTTGCATTTTATATCATTTAGATTCATATTTAGGTTCATTATTGCATCATATTCTTAAGTTATGTTATTTTACTCCTATTCGGTATGTTTTCTTGTTTTTGATGAATTCCAGGTAATGAGAACATATTTGGAGTATATTTAGCTAAGCTTTAGGATTAGGAGTACTTGGAAAGAATCCACGATGCATAAGGATCGTATGGATATGTCATAGTACGAGTTTGAGCGAAAACGAAGCGGAAAATCATTAAAAGAAATGTGAAAAAGGAGTCATGTCTACTCTTCTAATCATAACTTTTTATATGCTTCCTTTAATCAAGAAATTCCAGTTGGGTTGGAAACTAGACTTGAAGGGCTTTCCAACGATATGGCACATGCCCCAAATGGACTTCTGGTTTAATAGATACAACCTTTGCAAGTTGACGCAAAAATCGCAGTTTTCCCGCCCGGTCGACAGGGCGAGAAGAAATCTTCTTCAAACTCCAAGGCATGTCCTCCCGGTCAATCGGGCGAGAAAGGAGACAAAATCTTTTGCGCGCCCGGCCGGGCGGCCTTGCCCGGTTGACCGGGCAAAATTGTTCCTTTGCCCGTAAGTTCAAGACAACGTCGCCCGACCGAGCGGTTTTTCCAGAATGTTTATTTTTGCCTTTTTTAGCCGGTTTTGTAAAAACTATAAATAGGTCTTCTCTCTCTCTCCCAACTCTCCTTATCACGTTATTTCTTAGTTTTAGGTTTAGTTTACTTTTCTTCTTTTCTCTCTCTTTAGTTTAAACCCTAGTTTTTCATGTTCTTGATTAATTCAATAGTTTTATTTTTTCATTCTCTTTCTTTCATTGATTTCTTTAATTATGTTTTCCTTGGTAGATGTAGTTTTTATTCTTTTCTTCATGATCGAGTAGTCTTATTTTCTAGGGTTTGGGAATCCATCTTTATATGCTATGATTATTGATTGATATTTATTCATGGTTTGATTAGTTATTTATTTCTCTAATTGATTAGTGTTTTTATTGTTAATCTTGCAATCTGATCAATTGTCTGATTAAATATTGCTAATATCGAGTCATAGATCCAGAGATAGTACTCTTTAGAGGCTTACCTACAATTAGCAAATCTAATTATGTTGAGCGACCGTACTAGCATATGTTGATTTTCTTTATTTATTAGTTTAGAACCTTAATTCGCATATTTCTAATCTTGTTTAGTTTCTCCATACCTTAGAGCTAGATTAGAACAACCATATCTCTGTGGATTCGGCCCTACTTACCCTACTACATTGTTAGAAGGTTTTGCAGGAATTATCTTTGACAGGTGTACGACAGCCTATCAAATTTTGGCGTCGTTGCCGGGGAGACGGTATAGTTTTATTTAGTTTTTATTATTTGGTGAGACTAAACTGTATGTGTATATATATATATATATATATATATATATATATATATATATATATATATATATATATTCCCTTTTGTGAATATTTTTTTATTTTTTTTAGTAACTTTTCTGTATCATGGAGTCATGCTATTTTGATGATGGGGATAATTCTTTTGCTAGGCAACATAGTAATAATTCTTGGGATTCTCATGTTTACAGTTTTGATGCATCATATCAAAATCCTCCCAATTTTTACATGAGTTCTCCTGAATTACCTCATATGTTTTGTGAACCCCATGTACATGCTAGTAATTCTAGAGCAATTTTTTCTTTTCCTCAGTATGAGAATGAAGCGTTTTGGAAATACTATCATAGGCATGGTGATTATATTGGTCCTAATCATGGAATTGAACTGTGGGATATGTGCCTAGTGATTTATGAGGGGTTACATGAACAAACTAGGATGGTGGTAGAATCTATGTCTAATGGGGAATTTCTATTCCGATCACCTGATTATTGTTGGGATTTAATTGTGTGGTTGGCTAGGGATACTTATAAGTGGAAGATGTCTTCATCTGCTCTTTCACCCCAAACTTACATGACACCAATCCCTTATTGTTCAAATTGTCAGTCTACTTCACATGATTTTTCTTCGTGTGATGTGACATTAGTTTATGGTTTTAACCCCTCTTCCCAATATGAATGTCAATCTGCTCAAAATTCTAGCCCCAAATCGTTTATTTATGATGATGAGGAGAGTTGGATAATAAATGAGAGCTATTAGGATGATGAAAAGATTGAGAGAGAGACTAATATGATCGATGTTTTGCATAAGCAAGAAACCATGGTTGAAGTTTCCTCTTTGGAGGTAAGTTAAGTTGAGAGTGAGGTGATTTATGAGTCTTTATCGATACCACCTATTGTTTTTGAGTCTCATGTTCCTTTCTATCAAAAACTTGACCTTATTCCTTCTTCTCCTATATTATATCCTCCTTCGTTCCTTCTTTCTCCCCTTTTGAATGGCTCTCATGATAATGTAAATGATGTACAGTTAGTTTCTTTTCCTTCTTTTGAGTCATGTAAAAAGACTAACCATTTTTCTTTTTCTTCTTCTTGTAAATATAATTTTTCCTTTGATTTTTCTTTTTGTAGTTTTAGTAATTTTTTAGTACTAATTTTTTTCATTTTTCCTTTCCACTCTTATATAATATGTTCTGAGATGTTTGCAGGAACATATGATAAGCTTCTTAGAGCATTGAACTATTATGAGTGATCTACTAGTCTTAAACGGTCATGCAAAACCTTAAATCAGCGCTTATCGGGAGGCAACCCGACTTCGTTCAATTTTTTTTTTCATTTTTGGTTTGACTAACTTTGCTAATGTGTGATGAAGTCTTTTGCTAGGTACAAGCATAGCCAATTTTTTTTGGCTAAGTTCACTGCCTCATTACAACTATCGATTGTGGTGGAGGTGTCGATGCTTTTTGACACTACCTTTGATTACCCACCCCTTTTGTAAGTTGTACCTCTCCCTCATTTAATTCCTCTTTGTTCACATTGAGGACAATGTGTCATTCAGCTTGGGGGAGGATGTTTGCCATCATTACTTAGCGCATATTAGTTGCATTTAGAGTAGTTTTTTCATTGCTTTCGTAGGATGTTGCACGGTTTGTATCGCCCACTAGGAGTGGGAGTTTACGTGTAACCAAAAACATTGTATTGCTTTCGTAGTTGCATTGGCATATTTCATGTCATTTTAGTTGCATCTATGGGACTATTGCTAGCACTTATTGAGAACCTTGCTAATAGTTTACTACAATTCCTAAGCATAATTCATCTTGTTCATGATTCTTCATAGCACGATTGTTTCGCAATTGATTGTTTGTGGTAAGATTGATTGATCTCTCTCTGTCTCGATTTAACTTTATTGTGCAGACACCTTAAACTAAGTGAGCTTCTGTGCCTATAAACTGACGTATCTGTGTCAGTTATGTTCTTTCATGTGTGATTAGTTCCTTAGTTGTCGCATTGATCTTGATTTTGGCTTGGTACTCTTTGATATTTGATAGTGCATACATTTTGATATAATTGAGGCATTCTATTTAATGATTTTAGCTCCAGAGTTAATCTTGTTTTCATATTATCCTTCCTCTAGCCCCGCTGAGCCTTTCTAACTATGTTTGATTGCTACCTACATTACAAGCCATTTGCCTCATTTGATATTTGTCCTAACCCTAGCTTGGGGGAGCGAGTATTAGTTTTGGTTTGGTTTGTATTGAATTGAAGTGCTCTAGTTGTGGTTTAGATGGATGGAAAAATATGTTTAGTGAGCTTGGAAATTGAAATGAAAGTTCTAAAAAAAGAAACGCAAAAGAAAAAGTGAAAAATGAAATGAAAAAGAAGTGAAAAAAAAGTTGTGAATTAAGTGAAATAAAAAGGGTTATGATTGAATTTCTTGAGTGAAAAGTGTTGTTGATTATATTTGGAGATTTTTGGTTGTTGCACGGAGTTGTTGTGACCTTTCTTTGGTCATGTTCTCAGTTATATGATGCTACCCCTTCTTGGTTTTTCCACCACAATTCCCAAATTATTGTCCATACCTTTAACCTCAACCCCATTACAACCCTTAAAAGTCCTCTTGATGATTGTACATTGTATTGTTGAGTATTCAGTGAGTCAAAAAGTCAAAGTTAAAGAGTTTATGTTTCATATGAGTCGACTTGTTTTAGGTTGAGTGTCATCATTTATCCTTTAAACACATGAGAGATTTGAGCACACATGACTATAGTGAGGTCTGTCAGGTTTGGTTAAATCCAACTTGGGAGAGATGGTATGTGGTATGATTGGAGAGTCGATTGCGATACATGACATGCTATGCGGCTTTGTTCGAGCTTGTTTTGATGCTTGGTTTGTATAGTGATTTTATCTCTTGTGTTTTCAGTTGAGTGTTTAGCCCTGTTGTAGTCCTATACTGTAGGTCGTCTTTCTTTTCCAATGTTTATGTCTTATTGCTTGGGGACAAGCAATGGTTTAGCTTGGGGGAGTTTGATATGTGATATTTTTATATAGTTTTTAGGTGCATTTAGGTTGCATTTTAGAGCATTTAAATTCATATTTAGGTTCATTATTGCATCATATTCTTAAGTTATGTTATTCTACTCCTATTCGGTAAGTTTTCTTGTTTTTGATGAATTTCAGGTAATGAGAACGTATTTGGAGTATATTTAGCTAAGCTTTAGGATTAGGAGCACTTGGAAAGAAGCTACGATGCAGAAGGATCGTATGGATATGTCATTGTACGAGTTTGAGTGAAAACGAAGCGGAAAATCATTAAAAGAAATGTGAAAAAGGAGTCATGTCTACTTTTTTGATCATACTTTTGATGCACTTCTTAGAATCAAGAAATTCCAGTTGGGTTGGAAACTAGACTCGAAGGGCTTTCCAACGATAGGTCTCATGCCCCAAATGGACTTCTGGTTTAAGAGATACAGCCTTTGCAAGTCGACGCAAAAATCGCAGTTTTCCCGCCCGGTCGACCGGGCGAGAAGAAATCTTCTTCAGACTCCAAGGCATGTCCGCCCGGTCAATCGGGCGAGAAATTAAAGGAGCCAAAATCTTTTGCGCGCCCGACCGGGCGAAATTGTTCCTTTACTCGTAAGTTCAAGACAACGTCGCCCGACCGGGCGGTTTGGCCCGGTCGGGGAGGTTTTTCGGGAATGTTTTTTTTTTGCCTTTTTTAGCCGGTTTTGTAAAAACTATAAATAGGTCTTCTCTCTCTCTCCCAAGACCTCTCCTTATCAAGTTATTTCTTAGTTTTAGGTTTAGTTTAGTTTTCTTCTTTTCTCTCTCTTTAGTTTAAACCCTAGTTTTTCATGTTCTTGATTAATTCAATAGTTTTATTATTTCATTCTCTCTCTTTCATTGATTTCTTTAATTATGTTTTCCTTGGTAGATGTAGTTTTTATTCTTTGCTTCATGATTGAGTAGTCTTATTTTCTAGGGTTTGGTAATCCATCTTTTATATGCTATGATTATTGATTCATATTTATTCATGGTTTGATTAGTTATTTATTACGATAATTGATTAGTGTTTTTATTGTTAATCTTGTAATCTGATCAATTGTCTGATCAAATATTGCTAATATCGAGTCATAGTTCGAGAGATAGTACTCTTTAGAGGCTTACCTACAATTAGCAAATCTGATTATGTTGAACGACCGTACTAGCATAGGTTGATTTGAGAGTGTTAAGACCCGACCGTAGGATTAACCTGTGCTCTAGATATCTGATTAATTGAACTATTGGTGATATTTTGATAGATTATAAGTATAAACATGGTGACCCATTGCCCTAGATCTTTTTACTTTGATTTTCTTTATTTATTAGTTTAGAACCTTAATTCACATATTTCTAATCTTGTTTAGTTTCTCCATACCTTAGAAGCTAGATTAGAACAACCATCTCTCTGTGGATTCGACCCTACTTACCCTACTACATTGTTAGAAGGTTTTGCAGGAATTATTTTTGACAGGTGTACGACAGCCTATCAGGTAGTTTTTAAAAAAAAGTGTCTTTAAAAGGTAGTTTCTGACAATTTTTCCTTAAAGATATTAATAGTTGAAGTTGTGCATTTGCATGCGTGAAAACTCAATTGTTGCAATAGAAAAAGAACGGAGGAAGTATAAGTTATCTCACTGCGTTAAATCATAGGTAATTGAAAAGCATGATTTTAACCTAAAGTTTCAAATTATGGGCAATTCAATGAGTTGGAACAATTATCGTATGAGCTTTCAATTTTTAAACGCTCTTTTTTTCCATGTTTCGATCTAGCTAAAAAATCTACTAATATCCATTAAATCATTACAAGTGATGAAAAAAGTGAGAAAACACTGAGCATGCATAACCAGTTAATAAACATTTGGCCCTTTTGATCAGCATATCGAGTTAGGCGTTCAAGCCAAGTATGTTTTGACCAACAAATAAAAGTTGTTTGAAAGGTGAGGTGAGCAATACCATACCCTCTATAAATAGTTTTTCACTGCATTTTGAGTTGAAAAATTCATTGTTTTAACTTTTTGTAGGAGTTAAAACTGGAGAACTATTCGAATAAACTTATCTGAAAGTCGCGGCGTGAACTAACACTGCACTAAAGTTGAATTTGCCCTGTCACTTACACACGGACTCTTGGCAACCAACTTCTAAGGGTACACGACTACTGCTCCTCCGGTGTAATACATAGTTACAGTTTGAGAATATCTTAAACAATGCCCAGAAAAACAGAGAAGAAGGATATTGTGCTTAAGTATGTTGTAAAAATTAGCAAAGATATGAACACTAATTTCCGCCAAAAACTTACGAATAGGATATAAAAAATATTGCAACCGCAACCATGCCACTTGCTTTCCATCTTCACTCCTCAGGATTGACTTCCATAAAGCATTTGATAGTGTTTCTTGGAGATTTCTAAATTGGACACTTGAGCTAATGCAATGCCCTATGCAATGACATCTTTGGATTCAATCCTGTGTAATGACTGCATCATCCTCAATACTGATTAACGGCTCCCCTGCGGCCCCTTTCAAACTTCAAAAAGGGCTTCGACAAGGTGATCCTTTATCACCATTCTTATTTGTGCTCATGGTGGAGACCCTTAATTTGCTTATTCACAAAGCAATCGACAAAGGGTTTTGGGAACGCGTGGAGATTTCTAAGGGAGGTATAATACTCTCTCACATTCATTACGCTGATGATACGCTAATTTTTTGCCCTCCCCGGATTGAGTATTTGCAGAATATCAAGAAAGCTCTCATTATCTTTCATGTAGCTTCGGGATTGCAAATCAATTTCCATAAAAGCTCTTTGATTGGTATCAATGTTATGGATCAATGGATGGCTTGTGCTACGAGTTCGCTCCTATGCATGGGTGGATCTCTCCCTTTCAATTACCTTGGGCTTCCTATTGGTAGTGATACCTCTCGCATCAAAACTTGGGACCCTATCATTGACCGTATCTCTAAAAAGCTCGAATCATGGAAAGGTAGACTATTATCCATTGGAAGTAGGGTTACTCCCATAAAATCCTGAATTTTGAGTCTACCCCTTTACTTTATGTCTCTCTTCCCTCTCCCAAAAGTTGTGATAGAAAAAATCAACAAGATCCAAAGGCATTTCCTTTGGAGTGGTGAATGTGAAAAAATATCCCTCTCACTTGTTGCTTGGACTATTGTGGAATTACCCAAGGCATTGGGTAGATTAAGCCTTGGTAATATCTTTCATCGGACCCTTGTTTTATTGTTCAAATGGGTATGGAAGCTCATCAGTGATCCCTCTTCTTTATGGAGGCAAATTATCTCTTAGAAATGCAAGTACCCCCAATCTCTCACAATTTTTGATCTGATCCCTCCTAAGCATGGTGGGCTATGGAGGAATATTTGCTCTGCACTGTTCAAAAACCAAGCAGCAAAATCGTTGGCTCTCAATGGAATAAGGAAGCTGGCTGGGGATGGTTCATCCATTCTATTTTGGCACGATTTATGGCTGGGCCAAAGCCCATTGAAAGCCCAGTTCCCGCGACTATTCCGCTTAGCAACTGACAAGCTCGCTTCCGTGGCTTCCGTGGGATTTTGGGATGGCCTCAACTGGGACTGGACATTTTCACGAGCCCGCGAACTCCGCCTTCTGGACAATATGGAAAAAGGTAGACTGCTTATGCAATTGAATCAGGTATCTCTTGCCCTGGGCTGCCAAGACTATCTGATATGGAACTTTCACAAATCTAGATCTTTTTCATTAAAATCCTTCTCTCTTGAACTCACAAAAGCAAATATCCCCCCTCAGGTTGATGCAATAAAAGGTATCTGGATGGGCTTAGTGCCACATCGTATTGAAATATTTGTATGGACTTCTCTTCTGGGCCGTATCAACACAAAGAGCAAATTGGGATCCCTTGGCATTATTCCTTCGAGTGAAGACTCATATGTGTTATGTAACGCATCTTTTGAAAATCACAATCACCTCCTCCTTCACTGTAACTTCTATTCTTATATTTGGAATTGGTGGCTTGAATTATAAAATATCAAATGGGTCCTACCTGAGTCATTGAGAGCTGCATATGACCAATGGTCTTCTCCCATTAAATCTCCCTTCTTTAAGAAGATCTAGCGAGCAATCTTCTTCATAATAATCTGGTCAATTTGGAAGGAGCGTAATTCCATAATTTTTTAGAAAATCTCATCTCCTCCCTCAGATCTTTGTGAACTAATTTTGTAGAGGCTGGGCTGGTGGATTACTAGATGGAACGAGCCTTTTCCTTATTCACCATTTGACATTCAGTGAAACTCAAGATGTCTGCTTTGGGGTGGTAAATTATGCAAGCCCCAAATCCAAATGAACCTCGGTCTATGCTTTGGATCGCGTCTTATCACGGATTATTGAAATGGAATGTTGATGCTTCCCAATCCCCTTCTTGGTAGATCAGCCATTGGTGGAGTTTTGCGGAATCATTTGGGTCACTTCATGTGTTTATCTTCATCTCCAATCCCTCCCATGGAGATGCACAGTGCTGAAGTTTTGGCAATTCATAGAGCACTATCAATTACTTGGGCAAATAGTTCTCTTAGAAATGCGCCTATAATTGTAGAATCTAATTCTGCAAATGTCGTCTCTTGGTGTAATGAGAATCATGGTGTCCCTTGGAACCTTGGGTTCCATTTCAATTTTATCAGATCTTCTTGCACCAATGGGATGAAAGTCAAAATTGTAGGTCCTCAAATCAAGTGGCGGATGCCCTCGCCAAGCAAGGTTTGATTCGCCGTGATAACTTTGTTGCTTGATTGTAATCTGCAGTTGTGTGGCTGAATTCCATTCTCATCACTGTCTTGGTTGATTAACCTGGCATAATATTGTACTGAACTTGTTTGGTACCTTCTTTGGGTGAACATTTGTCAAAAAACCTTTTAAAAGTTCAATTTTGCGAAAAAAACCTTTTAAAGCATTCTTTACAAAAAGAAACCACAAACTTAATTTCTCATTACAGATGTCCCGGATGAAGGATACTGATAAGGAGCACGATAGGGACCGGTATGCCCTAGAATGTCGGTACTACGAAGATTCTCTTCCTGAATCTGCGCATGACACCTTGGCGGTCTCACCATGACGGTCACGGGCAGTCTAACGGACCGGTATGGAACTTGAACAATCCTCATACAATAATATTTATCTTTTTGGACCAAATTTATAAATTATTGACCGTTTGTTCCCATTAATATACTATATATATCAAAATATCATAACTTTGCTCCTACTATATTAATTTCAATGCAAAATTTCTTTAATCATTATATCAAAGTTTAATTTCTTTTTGCTAAATATACTTTTATTGACCATATCTTGTGAATTCTACATAAGGAAAATTATAGTCATGTGAGATATCGTTAGATTCATCTTGACATCTAGCTAGTTATAAAATATCAAATTTTTATATTTTTACTTAGTGGAAATTAGAGATATTAACAATTAAAGTTATGTATCGGTAAGTGTGTCAGAGAAATGTTTTAAGTAGTATCAAACGAATGAAATATATAATTAAAAGTATTGAAATAGTACGTGTAAGAAACTGTAAAAATTAAACAAGATAATTATTTGAACCCAAATAGATCAGTCAGTGCATGTTCTCTTCGGTATAAAACAACTGAACTGAACTGAACTGAACTGAATTGAATTGAACTGAACTGAACTGAACTAAACTGAATTAAATTATAACTAAATAATAGTAATGATTATAATTTAGGAAGTGAACTGAACTAAATTGAATTGAACTAAACTGAACTGAAAATAAGATTGGAAAACAGGCCTGTTATGATTTCAAAAGAAAAAACGAAATTGAGTTGTTCTGCCTTTTCTTTTTATGCTGTTAGAAGGGGCCCAATACAGAGAGCCACGCCTTTTGTGGGATAGTGAAAGAGTGGGACTGAAGCCCATGAGAGGTGCCCTATCCCCTAAATCCACTAATCTGGTGGTTAGTTCAGTGCACTAGGCAAGTAGGCACTTATATTTCTTTCTTTTCTTTTTTAGGTTTTTCGTTTTGGTTGTTGAATGTTTTTTTGGTAAGACACTAGGCACTACTTCATGCATGCAATGCAACTAGGAATTAGGAAATAGAGATAAGAAATTAAGAACTAAATAAAGTTGAGGAGCTCACTGTCACATGGAGCCAATTTGCTGACTACAAAATTATCTCAGCACTCAGCAGGAAGACAAAAGTGTTTTTTGAAAATAATAAAGGTCGGATTATATTTCTATATAAGTTTGGCTTTTTCTTAACAGCTACTCCCCTTTTAATTAATAATTGCAACCTTTTTCTTTCAGGGTATATCTTTTACAATTTTTTATACACTCTTTACGATTATACTTTGATTATATATATTAATATAGTTTGAAAAATTATTTAAAAATTTTGTATTAAAACAAATTTAATTAGATTAGTCAATTGTAGGGTGCTCTCACTTTAAGCTTCATCAAGAAACCTATTATTCATGGTTGATGAAAATGAAATTCTGATAAAATTTTAGTGATTGTGAATATGTCCATAATTGTAAAATGAAATAATGTTTGTTGAGAAACATATAATAAATTTATTCATGAGCTTAACTATTAGTGTTCCTTAAAATGACATTCAAACTGAACTTTCTGTTGAGAATTAGATTAAGCAAACCAATTAATTACTTGTAATTGCTACTAATTAACAATCAAATGAAAAGTTATGAAACTAAGAACAAATAAGAAAGCAATGAAAAGCACACCGATTAACGTGGGAAAACCCGAGCACCGGGAGAAAAAACCCACCAAGCAAGCACCTTTGATTAATGAAGAAAATGGATGAATAATACAAGCATTAATGGATGATTTAATGCCATTTTCTCTCTCCTCTTTCACTAAACCCTAGGTTGATCTCTATTTGTGTGAATAGTAACCTAAAACATGAAAGAAGGGGTTTATATACTTTTAGGGGGTTAATACAAATCAAGGGTCGAGATTAAAGCAGAAACTCGCAAAAATTCCCGACAGATCAGGGCCGCCCGGACGAGCGCCCGCCCTGGCCAAGAATCCCGCCCGGGCCCATGACCCGCCCGCCCGGGCAAATGGCCCCTGCCACATTCTGCCTCGAAGTTGCACTAAAACGGCCCGCCCGAGCTCAAGACAGCCCGCCTGGGGCAGGCTGCCCGCCCGGGCCACAAACCGGCTCGCCCGAGCTGATGGAAGACTTCACAAACTGCCTCGAAGGCAGTAGGGGCTGGGCATTGCTCGCCCGCCCGAGCCCAATGGTGGCCCGCCCGGGCTGCTGAAGGTGATGGGCCTCCTTGCTTGCGTTTGGTCTCTTTCGTGGGTTGTTCTTGTTTGCACAAACTCCACACATGCCCAACACTTTCATCATACAAGATATTTTTAGTTCCACGAACCTAACAACATTTGAGATTAATATTAATAATAATGATAATGTGATTTAATACCAATTATATAATCTATTATATAGTCATTTAAAAAAATAAAAATAAATAAAAGTTTCCACATGGCATATCATAATTGGATGTGTTACCCTCTTATTTTTTCAAGCTACTCTGCTTGTTTTGGCTACACCTGCTTGCAAGCAGGTTTGTTTTTCTTCTCTCCAATGGTTAAACTACAGCTACATATTTAGCAAAAATTGCAAGCATACCCTTATATGAAACCATTGGAGATGCTCTTATCTTGTAGCTGTTTCTAATAGGGGATCAGCCGGTTTTGTAACGAAACCTTAATATTATCTAATCTTATTGTCTCTTTTCTATAAAAAAGAAAGTTTGTAAAGTGGCCTTAATTGTTTCCATGTTTATATATATATATATTATATAATGAAAACTTCATTCTCGATTCTACGAGAATTTTTATGAAAGCCTTTCATTTGCTTCTCTTCAATACAAGTTTAAACCGAATCCGAATTATAAAGCTACGACACAATCAAACCCGAACGGAAAAAATGATGAATTGAATCGTACTCGTCTTTATTGGGGGCTTAGAGTGTGTCTTCATGTACTAACTATTCCTATATCCATTCATTTCATATTTTTGTTCTGACAATAGGATGGAGAATGCATGCTTGAATCAGTATAGGCAATTTCAATTAATATTGACATAAAGTACTAGGGAATTTCTTTTTCTTTTTATATATACTAAATTTTTTTCAAATACAAATAATATACAAATTCTCTCTATGATTGTATTGGCTTCACAATCGAAACTGACGATTGGTATATATATATATATAGGTTAGTATGTACACAAATAGGTTAGTTCATCTTAAATCAAGCAAAATTGTATGACATGTATTACAAATGTTTACAAATGGACTTCATAGTAATTATATGAATTTTGATTTAATAAACCATGATAAACACTTTGTCTCAATCCGTTGAACTATGCCTTGAATTAAATATCTGGCGCTAGGATTAACCAATCACGGGAATATATGTTGCTTAATATATCGAGTCTGTTTTATTTTCGGGTTTAGGCCCATCTATTTAGGTTAATTAGTAGGGTACTATATAAACCCGATTATTAACCTCTGCCTTCGTATTCTGTAATATGTACTCTCTCCTAAACCTAATAAAAATCGTTTCTCCTCTGCCTGTGGACGTAGCTAACACATTGTTAACGAACCATGTTAATTCCTTGTGTCAATTGTTCATTGATTTTTATTTCATTAATTGCATCTGTCACAACAAACAATCATCAACTGATGAAAGTTATAGGAACTGTACCCTTTTTTATGATTTCTAGTTTTATTTTGTCACTTTTCAAATTTATCAAATAATACTCCATAAAATTACAAATTCAAATTAGCATGCATCAATTGTGCTTGTAAGGAATATGCCTTGAATCTGGTGAAAGTGCGGCGAAAACGGAGGCTTTGGGAGCTCGCCCGGTCAGCCGGGCCGGCTCATACCTGCCCGGGCGATGGGGCGCCTGCCCGGGCGGTTTGGCCCGGGTGTTAGGTGCATTTAGGTTGCATTTCTAGTTCATATTAGAGCATTTAGGTGCATATTTGCATGATTTACTCAAGTTTTGCTCTACTACTCCTCGTTTGCGTGTTTCGATGATTTTCAGGTTATTTTGATGCAAATTGATTATGATTATCTAAGATCAAGCCTATTAATCATTGAGGATGAAGATAGCTTGCACAAGGATTACAATGCATTTGTTTGGGACAATTTCGAGTTAGAATGAAGCAAAGAGTTAGTGAAAGAAGTGCCAAAACTTACACTTGTTCACTCTTTTGATCATAACTTTTGATAGAAAATTTATAATCAATAAATTCTAGTTGGGTTGGAAACTATACTTTAAGGGCTTTCCAATGATAGGTCACACACCTGAAATGAACTTCTGGTTTGAGAGATACAGCCTTCGCAAGTTGACGCAAAATCGCAGTTTTCCCGATCAGGCCCGAGAACATATTCATCTGGCTGCGTTCTAGAGTTGAAAACAAGAGGAAAATACTCCCGCCCGATGGGATTGGGCGAGCTTGCCCGATCGAGCGGGTAGTCCGTCATATTTCCGAAATAAAGAGCTTTTCGCCCGATGGGGTCGGGCGGTTGACTCGGCACGCGTATTTAATGATTTCCGGGCTATTTTCGTATTATTTTTCCTTTATGTTTTAGGTTTAGTATAAATACGAAAATCAGAACATTACTAAGACATCTTTTATTCATCTTGGTTTTAGCCCTTATTTTTCATTGTTTTCTCTAGAGAATTATTCAAGAACCCTAGTTTACTACTTTTCGCTTTGGATTCAAGATCAAACATTTGGATTACTTGCAAGTTCAATATAGTTCTTCAATTTGGTAATCTTCTTCATTGCTTTCTCTATTATTGATTAGATTAATTTCTTAGTTATTTGCAATGATTCAAATTATGAATTTTTGTATTGATTTTGTTATTGTTTTCATAAACATGAGTGAGTAGTTTTATTTCTAGGATTGTGGGGATCTGTGTATGCAATGAGGGATTTATAGATTAGTCTAATTGCCTTATATTTCAATTGTTTCCTGTGATTAAATCGGTCATGCTAGATTTATAAATTACGTCTGATTTGTATTTCTATTATCGCAATATTGAATCTGCTTCGAGAGGAAAGATTTCGTATAGGCTTTCAATCATTAGGCAGAGTGATCCTTGACCATGCGAGAGCGGCTAGGTGATCTTTTAGGGAGGTAATGTTCGAGAGAAATTACATGTGCCCTATATAAATTGACTTATTGGGTGGTTGTTATTCATCCATGATTTCCCGAATTATATGCATAGTGATCCATAGTCCTAGTTCTTTATTAATTGATTTATTCCCTCGTATTTAGTTCTGTTATTTGCTTAGTTTAGTCACACAACCATTTTTATTTGATTTAATTAGTATAATATTAGAATTCAAATACAATAGTATAAATTTCTCCCTGTGGATTCGATCCTGACTACTAGTTAGTGGACCTTAGGTTATTTTTAATTAGGTGATACGACTTCAGCCTGTCAACCGGGCGAGTCATTCGCGAGTTTGCTGCTACTTTCGTGTGCGCGCCCGACTGGGCGACGTCGCCCGACCGGGCAGTTTTAGCCCGGGCGACCGGGCGATTGTGTTTTTGACACGGGTGAGGCGATTTTCGAGTCGGGTTATAAATAGGCTTAACCTAATTCGTTTATTCGACGATTTAGTTCATAATCACATCTGTAATTTCTGCTTTCCTCCATAACAATAAATCAGTTCTCTCTCTGTCCGTGGACGTCGCCAACACTCCGTTGGTGAACCACTTTAAATCTGTGCGTGATTTCTCTTTGTTTTGCATTTAATTATTTGTTCTTTCTCACATATGTCATAACAAATTGGTATCAAGAGCTTTGTGTTCGATCCGGGTGAGAAAGATGTCTAGGATGAATGTGAAAATCGATAAATTCACTGGGAGAAACAGTTTCAGTCTGTGGCAGATCAAGATACGGGCTTTACTGAAGCAACAAGGGTTTTGGGCATCGTTGGAAAAGAAGTCAACGGATTCAACTACCGCTCCGATGGTCGTTCTGGAGGAAAAGGCGCATTCAACGATTATGTTGTGTCTGGCAGACGACATAATTACTGAAGTCGCGGAGCAGCAAACCGCCATCGGTCTGTGGTTGAAGTTAAAGAGTCTATACATGACGAAATCTCTAACCAACAAGTTGCTTTTGAAGCAACGTGTGTTCAGCCTGCGTATGCAGGAAGGTACGTCTCTTAGGGACCATCTCGAAAAGTTGAATACTATCTTACTAGATATTCGTAATATTGTTGTTAAAGTAGATGATGAGGATGCTGTTTTAATTCTGTTAGTATCTTTGCCTTTGTCGTATGAGAATTTTGTGGATTCTTTTATTGTTGGGAAATATAGTCTGTCACTAGAAGAAGTAAGATCTGCACTTCATACTAGAGAGATTCGTCATAAGGCGTTTGGTATAGGTACAGTCGATCAGGTTGCTGGATTAGTAGCCAGTGGTAATGGACAGGGAAATTCAGGGAGAAAATCCAGGAAACCGTTTTCTAGAGGTCCTAAATCTAGTGATGTCTGCAATTAGTGTAAGGAAACAGGGCATTGGAAAAGGGAATGTCCTAAAAGAAAAATAAATCTAGGTCTGATGAATCTGCTGTTGCAGCAGAAAATTCAAGTTTTGATGATGATATTGCTTTAGTTGCTAATGAACAAACACATTGCAGTGATGTGTGGGTTTTAGATTCTGGAGCGTCTTGTCATATGTGTCCGCGCAGGGAGTGGTTTATGAACTATAAACAGGTTGATAGAAGTGTTACTATGACCAACAGTGAGGTATGCAAGACAGTTAGTATAGGGTCCATCAGAATTAGGATATGTGATGGGAAAGTTTGTACTTTGAATGATGTTAGGCATGTTCCACAGGTCACAAAGAATTTGATTTCACTTAGTCTGTTAGACAGAAAAGGGTTCAGTTTCAAAGGTGTAGGTGGAGTGTTGTATGTCTACAGGGCTTCAAATATCATTCTGAAAGGGGGTTAAACGGGAGACATTGTATGTTTTGCAAGGGTCTACGTTATCTGAGTCTAGGGTTGCCACATTGGCTGTTTGTGGTAGTGTTGAGAAACAGGTGGAGCACAGAGACACTCTAAGTTGGAGTGGTGGTTCACGTCAGCGAGAAGTCCGTCAACACTTACAATCTGAATCTGAAATTCCGTGTTCTTCATCGTCAAAATCGGGTAAGCCAAATTTGGCTCTTGGTCGGCATGAAATCTTTGGGAACTCTCCCCAAAGGGACGATTGTGAAGACATGGTGGGTTTTGCACGATATGTCGGAGAGTAGAATATATTTGGGCCGTCCAAGGAAGGTGTTACTTGTGCTAGGAAAGAGTATAAGCAACACATTTATTCGAATCTGGTTCCACATGGTAAGTTCCAACGTTGTTTGGACTTACAAATTGATCGTGGTTGTTAGTTGCCCTGTGGGGGAAAGTCTGGGGCCCTACGGGGCTAATATGGTCTGGGGTCCCGATGGGCTAATCTGGTTGTCCTTTAGGGACAAATCTGGTCTGGTTGTCTTTTGGGGCAAATCTGGTTGCAAGGAGAATCTGGGCATTGTGTTCAATGTGTCTGTTATCTGGTTATCTGGCTCGTTGTGAGGAAATTCAAGTCAAGGTGGAGACTTGTAAGGAATATGCCTTGAATCCGGTGAAAGAGCGGCGAAAACGGAGGCTTTGCGAGCTCGCTCGCCCGGGCGGTTTGGCCCACGTGACCGGGCGAGTCATTCTCGAGTTTGCTGTTGTTTTCGTGTGCGCAACCGACCGGGCGGCTTAGCCAGGGCTACCGGGCGAGTGTGTTTTTGACGCAGGTGAGGCGATTTTCGAGTCGGGTTATAATTAGGCTTAACCTAATTCGTTTATTCGACGATTTAGTTCATAATCACATCTGTAATTTCTGTTTTCCTCCATATCAATAAATCAGTTCTCTCTCTGTCCGTAGACGTAGCCAACACTCCGTTGGTGAACCACGTTAAATCTGTGCGTGTGATCTCTTTGTTTTGCATTCAATTATTTGTTCTTTCTCACATCTGTCATAATAGTGCTACTATATTATTTGAAGATTACAACCTACAAAAGCCTCATCAAAATGCATTTTCTTGAGATGGGATTTTATTGAAGTCTTGCATGAACCCCAAGTACAAAAGAAAACATAAATGTCTAATAGGAGAGATATGTGAGTTGGCTAATTGCTACTTTACATCCCTATTATACAAGAACTACATACTCTATATTTGAAGCTACTAATTTCACAAGAATAAAACTTGGAATCTTACCATATACAAATACACATGTCACAAATACTCTGTATTACTCCCTTCTAGAATCTGATCTCATGAGCTAGGATAGTGATAAATCCTTCTTGTAGTCCCATGCTAGTTTTTCTTTATTTAAGCATTGTCACTTTCAAATATGTTGGAGGCTAAGTAACTAGCTAGACAATAGCTGCGCATGCCAACTAGTTTAGTTGGTTAAAGTCTTGGGAGCTGGTCCCCAAGAGCTGAGATCAAATCTTGTCCACACTATTGCCCTTGTGGCTCCCCATGCACCAAAAACTAGTTAGATAATAGCTTAGAGTTGCTCTTTACCTTCCTCTATTTTCTTTGCCCCATCTTTACCAACAACGATGCTCACCAATTGACATGGTTCAGCTTCCTCGAGCATTTGAACCACACTCCTCATTGTTGGCCTAAGCTCTGGGAGTCTCGCGGTGCAAAGGATTGCAATCTTCAAAACCTTAATTGCTTCTTCCTTCAAGGTTGACGCGATGGTTGAATCTATTATGTCGAACACACTTTCTCTGTTCTTCAACTTGCTAGAAACCCAGTTAATGATGTCCTTGCTTTCTCCAAATTCTGGCTCGATTGGCCTTTTTCCTGTTACCAATTCTATTAGAACCACTCCAAAACTGTAAACATCGCTCTTCTCGTTCACTTTGTATGTGTATCCGTACTCTGCACATGGAAGTAAACCCAAGGATGTCAATATTAATTACAATATTTACTTCAAGCACTAACTATAAGAATTGACAAAAATCCCTCATATATAATGGACATAAGATGAATTTTAAAAAGATGCTCCAACTACATATCGTTACTATTATACTAGATCTACCAAAGTATATTGATTTACCTGGTGCAATGTAGCCGTGTGTTCCCGCAATTACGTGAGTTGATTCACGACTAGCATTCGCTTGAACAATCTTTGCTAGCCCAAAATCAGCAATTCTAGGCTTCAAAAACTCATCCAACAATATATTGCTAGACTTAACATCGCGGTGAATCACCGGCCTCTCATACCCATGGTGAAGGTACTCTAATCCCTTTGCAGCACCCAGAGCAATTTCATATCGACTTTGCCAATCTAATCCCAACTTCTTGCTACTATGTAGCCTATCCCACAAGCTCCCGTTTGGCAAGTACTCATATACTAACAAGCTCGAATCGTCACTCGTAATACTACAGTATAGCTTCACAACGTTGATATGCCTAATTGAACTCAAAGTTTCGACCTCCATATCAAACTCCTTGGTCTTCCTACTACTCCCACGTTTCTTATCTAACATTGGAGTGCTCGGACGATTAATTTTCGTATGATCGGAAAAATCGAAATTCCATATGTGCTTAACTGCTAACTCCTTCCCGTCTTTAAGTGAGACCTTGTAAACACTCCCACACCCTCCTTTCCCAATCAAATTCTCGGGCTTGATTGAATCGAGTATCTCCTCTTCTGTGAAGGACAGCACACGGTACGACTTCATGTTCCACAAGTAATCGTCCTTCAACGAGAACGACCGCTTGTGATCCTTCCGAGCACCACTCAACTTTGTGTACAAGTAATAACCGCTCAAGACAACCAAGATGGCTAACCCCAAGATTAGGCATATAATAAACGTGTGATAATCTCGAGACGACCTCGATGAACATGGCCTAAAGTCCTTATAATGTGAGCTGCAAAGCCCATCATTACCACTAAAACTCCCTCTAAACGCCTCAATGGACAGAGAATTCGGGATTTGACCAGATAACTTGTTGTAGGACAAATCAAGAAGACTAAGCTTAAGAGATGAGAGAGTATTGGGAATCAAACCAGATAACTCATTTTGCGACAAATTTAAGGAATTCAAGGTAGGTAAAGAGCCTAAAGTTGTAGGAATTTCACCAGAAAATGAGTTTTGAGCTAAATCAACAGCATTAAGACCAAGGCATTCCCCAAGAGAAGCAGGGATATTACCAGAAATCCTATTATTCTGCAAGTACAGGTTGTTTAACATTTTAAGCTTACAAATACTATCAGGAATCTCTCCTGTGAGCTCATTATTACTCAAATCAATCCAAAGCAACGACGAAGCGCCCGCGATCTCCGCCGGAATATCCCCAGATAACTTATTGTTGGCAGCATAGATTTGTACCAGATTTTTCGCCTTAGCAATATCCGAGGTAATGGAACCTCTGAGCTGATTATCAGCAACATCAATAATATTCACATTAGGCAGCCCCCATATTCCGGCGGGAACTTCTCCAGTCAACGAGTTATCGCTGACTCGGAACCGAGTCAACGTCTTACAGTTTGCATAACTCGCCGGAATTTCGCCGGAAAACTTGTTCTCGAGCAACAGAAGCTTCGTCATCGTGCCTTTTTTACACATATCAGGTGGAATCGGACCGGAGATCGAATTCGTCGAAACATCAATGAAATCAAACTCAGCCCAAGACCCAAGTTTCTGAGGAAGTTCTCCTGTGAGTTTATTACTATACAGAGATAAATTCACCAAATTCTTAAAATCTCCGAACTCGGCCGGAACTTCGCCGGAGAAATTATTCTCGAAGAGCTGAAGCCAAACTAGTTTATTCAAGAATTTGAGCTCAGACAAATCACCTTCTAAGCTATTATTAGAAGCATCAAAGCGCACCAAATTCGACAAGTTTCGAAACCCAACCGGCAATTTTCCGGTGAGAATATTGTTGTAGAGCTCAAGCTGCCATAGTTTGTTGAGCTTGGAAATCTGTATTGGGATTGACCCAGATAGATGATTATCAGATAATTCAAGATTAATGAGCTCAGATAAGTTTCCAATTTCAGGTGGAATTGACCCTGAAATGCTGGAATTGGTTAAATAAAGCAAATTTAATTCCTTTAATTGGGTAACTTGCTTTGGAAATGGTGAGATATCAAAAGGGTTATCACCAAGGCTGAGTTGGATAAGGCCAGTCATATTGGAGAAAGAATTCCAAGGGAAAATCCCAGAAAATCCACTTAAATTTAGGTACAAGTACTTCAATTCACTCAAAGGTGAGATGTCAGGAAATGATCCAGAGAATTGATTGTTACCCAAATCTAAGTACTCAAGATTAGTACAGTTTCTGAGGTCTAAGGAGATGGTTCCGGAGAGAGAATTGAACCCGAAAGCGAGTTTCTGGAGGGAAGGGAGGGAGCAGATGGTGTCGAAAGGGAGCGTACCGGATAAGCCCTGTTTCGAGAGATCGATTTCGATGACATTTCCAGCGTTGTTGCAGGAAATGCCATGGAAATCACAGATTGGGTTGGAGGAAATCCATGTGGAGAAGAGCGTGGAGTTGGAAGATTTCAGAGAGGATTTGAGGGTGAGGAGCGAGTCGAGCTCGGCCGAGGACGCCGAGCTGGAAAAACAGAGGAGGAGGAGGAAGAGGAAACAGGGGAGTTGTGGTGGCATGGTGGTGGTGAATGGTGATGTGAGGGTGAGGGTGAGGGTGAGGGTGAGGGTGAGGGTGGGGAAGTTTGTTAGGAAGGATAGTTGCCTAAGCTAGTTGGGGTAAGTAGAAATGTAAAGCAAAGTGTGATAACAACTGAATTTTGAAGAGGGGGGGCGAAAGACAAAGGATAGTGGCGGGGTATTCACATTTGTTAGCTCCATGCCTCCATAGGATATTTTATTCCTCGTGGTTTATTATAGTTTTTGTAAATCCTAATGATTAATTCGTCATAGATCTATTGAATTATGACCAAATTATTACGTTTTTGGAATTTATCAATACTATATAGTTTTTCTTCTAAAAATAGTCTACTTTTGAAAAATATATATTACTTAAGAAGAGTTATATCTTATGAGTATGCTCTTAAAAATTTATGGAATAGTCAAGTCTCCAATTAAGACTTAAATTTTTTTGTAAGTATATGAACCACCAAGTTAATTGGTGAAGTAGTGTTGATGTAAATCAAGCCAGCTGGGAGGATTAGGGTTGGTCTTCTGGTTGTAAGGCCCTCCTTCCACCCTTGTAATAAGGGTTCAATTCTCACCTCTTACAAGAATGATCCCTACTTTTCCCCCTTCTTTCAAGGATATTCTCCTTGCCTCTAAAAAAATGTAAATCAATCCTTACGAGTATAGTACAAACTGCTAAAAAAGAAAGTACATAAATAATTAATGTTGACTGATTGCTACCTATAACTAATCCTCCTTTTATTTCTAACACTTTCCAATACTATTATCGTCATTATAAATTGTAATATATATGACCAACCTCTACTATTTCATGTATCATAAGTTGTGATTATGTTCTTATAATCGGGGCCAGGCCTAGTGTTTTTCTCCTTATTGAAAAAGAAGTTGTGATTATGTAATCAAAGCTTTTTTTATTCACCCTTATTTCTCTCTCGCCTTCGAACGTGAATAACACCTTGTCACTCTTCAAGCCTCCTAATTGGTACATAACTTGGTAACCATGTTATATGTCTAAACCACCTTAGATGATTCTCCCTCATCTAATCTTCAATAAAATATAGATGTAACCCCTACTTTATTCCTAATTACCTCATTCCTCATATGATTTTTTCTTGTGTGTTCACACATCCAAATACTACATGTGCAAAAAAAAAACCCCGTCAATATTCTCATTAAACGCAAAAGAAAAAGTGCATAATCACTTCAAAAAAAAATGAAAAAAGCATTTTCATAATTCTCAGTTTGTGAACCTTCCCATTTAAGCCTAAAAGTGTGCATATGTTGAGAACTACTGAAAATTCAACGGAATAATAACACCACCTACGTATCTTTTAACCTCTACTTAATTTTAACAACCGTGCAATATTAAAGATAGCATTCTATATTTTGGAACCAATTTCTTATCGTTATTATAGAATGAAGGAAGTATGAAAAATTTTAAGGTATAGCAAGTATTTCTTGAGGTTAGGTAGTGTTAAATTCATTTGAATTTCACTTATTTGAAATTATGTTATTTTATATGAACTTATTAGATTTGAACTAAATCTAACTATATTTATAGGAACTTAATGGGATCAAACTTAATTAATATAAAGTTATTAGAATCTATTGGCTTCGACCTTGAACTTAACTTATCAAAACTTATCAAAAGTTATTGACCTTAACTTATAACTTTTTGTAGTTGTAAAATGTAAAATGAACTTGGGTATGCCTCCAGTTTACCCTAAATTGAACTTATCCAATTTTACTACTCCTTTTATTTTAGGAGTAAATTTATTAGCACTAAACTTATCCAAAGTTGTATTTCTTAAAATAAGTGAAACATGGCGAGGGCTACAAACCCTTCGTGAATTATCTTGATCAGTTCTTAAAAGTTAAAAAGGTTTGATTAATTTGAAATTTTGTTTAGTGACATACTATTGTTTTATATTAGATTTTATAAAATATATAAATATACTTGATAGAGTTTAAGTTCAAATCTTGAGTATCATTCCAAATACTTTACTAAATAAACTTCAGTAATGCTGCTGCTTAAAAACATAAGGATGTTTCTATGTTATACCTTTGTGTTCCTTCAATTTCTACGTTGTACCCCAACCTTTTAAAAATTCCACACGGTATCCTCATGGTTACCTTATGTATTGCACGATGCCCCTACAGCTGATCATATGTCATTAATTTCGTTTAATTTTTTTGATTTATCAAAACTAATTTAACATAGTTTAATGCTTGAAGGGAATATTTACAGATTAGATTAGTTCCACTAGATTATAAAAAGTAAACGAAATCAATGACGTATAATAAGCGGTAAGGCCATTGTGCATTAAAAAAAGATAAGTTTGAGGGTACAGTGTGGAATTTTTAAAAGGTTAGGGTACAATGTAGAAATTGAAAAAATACAAGAGTATAACGTAGAAAAACCCAAAACATAATAAACATAACAACCCAAAATATAATAAGGATAGTGATAAACCTTCTAGTATGCTTAATAACGCTGCTTATTACTATATCCTAATATTTTATACTCCAATAATCTCTCTTGCGGTGGTATACAATTAGTGGAATGAGCACGGATTTGTTGCCATTTGTCATGTAGCACAGTAACACTACACTAAAATAGTTTTGTTCGGCCGATTTTGTTCTCCTAGCATTTTGACCACCTTTGATAATTATCAATAGC
The DNA here is from genome assembly GCA_947646795.1 of Beta lomatogona. Taxonomy (NCBI): domain Eukaryota; kingdom Viridiplantae; phylum Streptophyta; class Magnoliopsida; order Caryophyllales; family Amaranthaceae; genus Beta; species Beta lomatogona. The sequence continues at coordinate 128,752 of CANSNZ010000783.1, read as the reverse complement.
GCTTGAATTTTTTAGTAAATACCTTTTTGGCTTTTAGAGTACCTAACTAAGAGTAATGCTATGTTTAGTTCACCTTATTTTTGCTTATTTCAGATCAGATAAGATCAGATAAGTTCAAATCGAATCGATCGGATCGGATCGAATCAAATCGGATCGATCGATAAGTTCAGATTATGCTTATATTTTAAAACTTATTATTATTATTATCATCATCATGATTATTATGATTATTAGTATTAATAATGCTATTATTGTTATTGTAATAATTATTATTATTGTTGTTGTTATTATTATTATTATTATTATTATTATTATTATTATTATTATTACTTTATACAATTACTATTACTATAAATATTACTATTTACTAATACATTTGTTCAAAAAGATTATTATTATTGTCGTTGTTGTACTTATTAATTATTAGTATTGGTCATTATTATTAATGTCGTTGCTATTATTATAAATGTCATTGATATCACTATTTGAAGCTATTTGTGTTCAAGAAGAATAATGTTCTTTTGGCATTTGTAAGTGTTCTTTTTTATATTTATTCTAATTAATAATTTTGATAAGTGATGTTCTTTTTGATGTTGTACATGTAACGAACATGACAATAGTATATGATGTTTATTTTTTAAAACAATTTTGGTAGAATAATATAAATTATATATTACTAGTTTATATAAAACATGAGTAGCATGGGATAACCTAATGGTGTTGTCATCACGTTCAAAATTTTCCCTACAAAGGATTTCAACTTATCTTTAAAAACAAAGTTTATATAGAATAAGACAACGATATAAGAAGAATATTTAACCATTTTGTTCAAGATCATATGATTATATATATATTTATAAGTTTATTTATAATAAAAAAGAACAGTTTATTGATATAACGAAGAACATGTTGTTAGTTAAATCCAAACATGTCATCAATATAAAAATAACATCTATCTTTTATTTCTAAAATGTGTTCTTTTTTTAATATCATTATATGTTTTTTTAATTACTAGCTAAATTCTTATTATTAACGGATCTTGAACATGAGTGTTCTTTTATTTTTAATTTTTTTGGGCCCCTTTCGAGAATCCCGTGGTAAGATGATTTTTCTCTGGGCTGCCCTCGCACAGGGTCACTCACCTAAAGACCCAACAAGCCCCAACCCCCCTTCCCCACCCACAACAATATTGAAATATATGCTTCCACTAAGATTTGAACATTGGCCTCCCATGTGGGAGGTAAGCCATACCAATCGACCCAAGAGTCCTTAGTCTTTTATTTTTAATTGTATGTTCATATACTAATGTGCTCTTTTTCAAAAAAAAAACTAATTATGCTATAATAATTATAATAATAATTATAATAATAATAATTATTATTATTTTTATTATTATTATTGTTATTATTGTTATTATTGTTATTATTATTATAATATTATTTATATTATTATTATTATAAAATTATTATTATTATTATTATTATTATTATTATTATTATTATTATTATTGAAAGTTGTGCATAATAAAATGATAGTAATAGTAATACTAGTAATGAAATACAAAGTAATAATAATATTAGTAATAATATGTTTTTTAAAAGATAAGTTCGGATCGGATCAAATCGGATCGGATCGGATCGATCGAGAAAAAAATAAGTTCGGATCGGATCGATCGGATAAGTTTAGATCGAGAAAATTTCAGTGAACTAAACATAGCTTAAGAGTTTGGTCAAAAAATCAAAAATGGTTTCCCGAAAATTTTACCCATTCCTTCTAAGGCAGTAGTTAATTTTTTTTTGCTTCCAATTGGCTTCAGGTTTGAGCTTTTCTCAGCCTTACAGACTACAAAGAGCTTCCAATTTGGCTTCAGGATAGTGATAACTGATAAACCAGGAGTATGCTTAATAATGTTGTAGGAGTAGGTAAAGTGGTTTTGTATTTTTCGTGTGTGGGGTAGGAGATAAAGTATAGAGAAATTGTGAGGACTATGTAATAAGAAATGGAAATGAGACAATATTCAAGTAAAGAATTTTTTTTTTTTGTTGACATCGCGAATATTTGGATTAATGAAACATGAAGTACAACCTAATAGTAATACAACCAAACAGAAATAAACTAACACTAGCAAGAGCTTTAGTAGCTCGTACATACTTTATGAAAAACAAACTAACTATTACGAATCCCGTCCAAAACCAGTTCGTCTTGAGCGATGGTGGATGAGGTTGGGTTATATGTCTTGACGGAAAAGACCTGATATGAAAGGGAACCTGTTGAGATACGAAATTCTGTCAATCTTCATAGCGAGATTGCCGTACACCAACTAGTAAACCCCAATGTCCACTAGACTCTAAATCCCAATGTCCTTGAAGAGAAACATCCTCCTGGGATTCTAATGATTCACCGAACAATGAAGTCACGTCCTTTGGTGACTTCGACCTCTTTGAGGGTATTCGGAGTTTAGTCCCAATAGACCGAAACTCGAAATAAGTGGAGGTCTTCACAGGCTCCAAATCAAGTTGGAGTGCCTCCCACAAGATGCGTTTTTTAAGTGTGATGACATCTGAAGCCATCACGAGAATCTGGGGCGAGATAGATTGAAGAACATCGCCCCACTGACGGATCCGAAGATCCAACTTCACAATCCCAAACCTATACGAACGATGCCCAACAGATTTGAATTGAGAACCGCCTCTCATCTGACCCAACCCTCGAATTCCTAAAACGGCATAAACCTCATGGTCAACTCTGAGATTATTGGCTCTATTCATCAGGTTTCCTAGATCTTCTTTTGTCATAGGAAACCAAGAGCCTTGTACTGACCACCATTCAGTACTAACGAACACCCAAGCACAACCAGACACAAAAAGGCAAGGGCTATTGGATCTGAAATAGACAAACATTAAACGAACTAAAGAAACTAGCACTAGATTCATCACACCACAACTTAAACTCGAAAAGTCGAACATACACAAGGGGTAAGGGAAAGGGACCCCCGAAACCTAAACTCTACCAACGTAGGGGAATGAAACTGGATAGATGACCACAAACAGGGGAGGACAACCAGGGGAGGGGATGGGAGGGGAAGGCCCAACAAACTAGACGAAAACCTGACGCAAAAACAGGGGAGCAGACTGGAAAAGAGGGATGAGAAGGACAAGACGGTCGAAGGGTACACGGAGGTGGGTGAGGAAGGGCACGAACGGAGGCTAACAACGGCGGAGGACGACGGAGTGGGGGAAACCAGCGAAGGGAAAAGACACCAAAGTAAAACAACCTATAAACTAAGAAACAAACCGGCGATAAGGGGGTGAGAGCAGGCTCCCCGGCGGCTAGGTGAGCGGCGCACGCTCAGTCAGCCACCAGCGAGCCGGCACGAGTCGACGCAACGAAAGTTAGGGTTTTGAGGTTTTTGGGGGTATGCTGATGGATTTAGTTCCTAGCCAGAAGTAAAGAAATTTGAAGTAATCTTTTAAGAATGGATGGAGTATAAATTGTTTAAAAGAGCCTTTAGTTGAAACTGTCCTAAGTTTTCAATTTTTAATTATGTGTTAAAAAGGAAATTAAAATAAGATATTTGGAAGTAGAAACATTTACATTATCTTTGGTAGATTGCAAAAATCATACAATTGGTATAAGCATGAGTTGCTTTTAAGTTCTGATATACAATAAACCTAAAAATGTTTAATTCTTTATTTTTCGGTTTTACAGATTTTTATATGTTGAACACCAATGAGCGGTTAGTTCTACTAAAAGTGTAGCTTTTTCAACATTACATGAGCAGGAGGAATGAAGTTTGCTGGAGTTTATTCAAGGTGTCTTAAATTCAATTAAAAATATTTGACTTATATAGTTATATACTTATATCACCTAAAGCTTTCAAATTTTAGTTTTTGTATTGAAATTAGAATTATGATCTGAAAGTAGAAATTTTTCATTATTTTTTTTAGTTTTCAAACGTGATACAATTGGAATACGGGTATTGTTAATTTGATACAATCATAAATTACTTGAACTTCTTAATTTATTTGTTTTACTAAATAAGTCAAAACAACTTCAACAACACACTTATTTTAAACTATACGGGTATTGTTATTCAGTGCCGTCTCGGACATTTTCGGGGTCCTGAGCGAAAACTAAAAAACGAGCCCCTAAACAACGGAGACGTATTTGCCGAAATTTGCGCTTGATATTATTGGAATTTTTGCCTCTTATATATATTGTTGGAAACTAATTTAAATTGTCTTAATTTTTTTCCGTCCATCATACCAAAACGCCGACCACCACAGGAACTTGAGATGGGAGAAAAGGGAGAGGACAAGATAAATATTGTTGGCAGGGTTGTGGGTTTAACTAGAAAGAATAAATAGGAAAAAATTATTAACATTAAAAATATTATAAGTTATAGCTATGAGAATTTATAAAGGTTAGGAGACCCTCCGCACGAGCGAGCCTCCAACCTTATCGTTCTGAGGATTAAATGAAGAGCTCAATGAGTACAATTTTCAATACAAAAACTAGAATCTATGAGGTGAAAAAAAAAATTAATAATTTTTTCTGCCATATTTTTTCAAAAAGGTGGGGCCCATCGAAAAGAGGGCCCTAAACGGTCGTTCAGGTTGCTCCCCCTATTAGTGGGCTCTATAATGTTATTCCTTTCTTGTTTGGCCTTTATTATGTCGACATTGGGTGAATAAAATATGGTTACAATCTTACAATGATGTGGGAGTTTAAACTTCTGAAGTAACAATTAATAGATGATACTAGTAAATTGAACTAATGAAAATGACTGCATCTTTTAATCAATCATATAACAAGATAACAATATTAATGTAGATGTTTGGTCTATGTTTCCAATCTACCTTCTAGAAAGCATAGTTAATTATTATTACTATGGAAATATGAAACCGTGCTCATTTAGCTACAAAAACTATAAAAAAAAATTCTAAATGCAAAAACTTAGTAAAGACGGTCCTATACTATATGATCACATATTACATACATATTCATCTGGGTTGATGTCATCTAACTTAATCTTTAAAGACTTATGTAGGTCGTACCCAAAAAAACATACATATTCATCTACTATTATCTTTCATAATTATTAGTTAACAATTTTTTGAGTACTAAAGTTACTAAGTTTTTTCCTTTAATTTCACTCTGTAAAGTAAAGGTACTCATTACTGATTTATCTCTTTAGTTAACATACTTCACTAAAACTTAATTCACTTATTCTTTTATCCCTTTCTTCTATTATTTTACAATTGTTTAATTTGAAAACACCCATAATTAAAGTTACTGAATTTTTGCTTCTAGTTAACAATTATTCAAGGTGTCTTAAATTCAATTAATAATTTTTGCTTCATGGTAACTGAATTAATTAATTAAAAAACTACAATTTAGAAAATCTTGGGTAAAAATTTTGGAAGCCGAAATTATTTGGAAGTCTTATATAAAATTGGAAGCAATATTGAAACTAGTTAAACATGTTCCTGAAAATATGGAATTAACCAAAATTGGAACCATCACGTACTGATTTAAGGTACCTGGTTGTTTTTTTAAGGGAATAGGAAAATTATTATTAATAAATTGTCATACGACATCTACGACAATAATAACACTTACGTAGAAGATAATCTAAAACATCAATATGATATTTTCATCCAATTTACTAATATAGATAGTTTAGAACTGCTTTTGATATAGACGGTTCGGAACCATAAATGAAATTCGATGACTCAATATATCTTATGCCTGGTGTAATAGTAAATTGAAATATGACCTTCATCTTGATATTCTTGATCTTCAACCAATAAGTATGATTTCCCACATCATCAAACTTCCAAACTAAATAATAAACCAAGACTCTCAAAACGAGAGTAGAAAGAACAATCATATTGATGGAGACAATCCTCACAACAAGAGGGAGTCAACTCTCGCAATAGAAGGGAATTGTGGTGGAGAATTATTAAAAATAAACTATAGACTAAACTAAGAATAAAAAGATGAAAATAACAAAATTTACGACAATTATAATACTTCTGCCTTTTTTTAAGAATCAAAAATCAATTTAATCTCATATAAGTTGTTGGATGTTGAATACAACAAGAGCATCTTGTAAACAATCATAAAACACTTTACCTAAATTTCTTATGAACTAGCAACTCATGCAAAAAAAAAGGAACATGAAGTATAATACATCTATTTTGTTATAAAATCAATTTAATACGAAAAAATGGAAACTAATAATCCCACCTTTGGCACTTCTGCTGAAAACAATCTCACCTCTTCGAAATCTGTAAACAATCCCACCTTTGACCCCCATCTTCACAAAACAAGCCTTTTATCGGTTTGTGAAATTGGTAACTTGTTTTAGAAGGTGACTTGCCACGTGTCACCTTATGATTGGTCTTCCCTCCCCTGCCGGAGCACCCATCCCCCTACCGAACCAGCCGCCGTCGATTCTCTCACCTCACCACCCCTACCTCCATAACAACCACCATATCCCGCCACCCCACCTCGACCACTACCCACTACCCCACACCTCGAAACCTCACTCAAACCAACCGAAACCCATCCTCCCTCGGTCCATCCCCTTCCCCTGCAGCCACCCCTCCCCTTCCCCGCAGTCCCATAACCCCCTCCCCTCCCTTTCCCCACAGTCCCATAACCCCCTCCCCGTAGCCCCTCCCCTTCCCCGAGTCCAGTAACCCCCCTCCCCTTCCACCGCCATCGATTTTCCAATTTTTTTTAGGCTTCAGGGGTGCGACCCTCCCTTTCGATTTTCGAATTTTTTTTAGGCTTCGGGGTTGCGGGGGAGTGGGGAAGGGGAAGGTGGGGTGGGTGGGGAGTAGGGAGGGGGAGGGGCGGGGTTGCGTGGGAGTGGGGAGGGGGGGGGGGTTGCGTGGGAGTGTGGAGGGGGTTTCGGGGGGTGGGGGGGGGTGGGGAGGAGGGAAGGGGGCTTCGTGGGGAGGGGGAGGGAAGGGGGCTTCGGGGTGGTGGGGGGGGGGGGGGGGGGGGGCTGCTGGGGTGGTGGGGCGCGGGGGGGGGGGGGGGGGCTGGGGTGGGTGGGGCGGTGGGGGAAGGGATGGGGGGACTCGGTAGGGGGAGGGGGTGGGGGCGGCTTTAGGGGGTGGTGGTGGTGCCCATGGTGGGAAGAGAGAGATTAAAGGACAAAAAATAAAGAAAAATAAAAATATAACCTGTTAAACAGGTTGGAGGAAAAAAGGCTTGTTTTGAGAAGATGTGGGTCAAAGGTGGGATTGTTTCCAGATTCCGAAGAGGTGGGATTGTTTTCACCAGAAATGCCAAAGGTGGGATTATTAGTTTCCATTTTTCCATTTAATACACATATATCATCTTGTACAAGTGCACAAAACATAATGATTTCAAGCATCCAAGGTTGGACTCAATCAACTGGCTACCTATCTGATTTCGATTCAAAAAGTTGTTTATTGAAATTGCATCAACAGGTTCCCATATATATAGGACTCGAAGCGAAATTAATTATGTAGGTTCCAAAATCGGTGATTTCTATGTTGTTCCATGAACGGGGTACACAACACTCCCGAGATTGATGTAAGACCATCAAAATTAAATGGAAATGGAAACTCGCTATTATAAATGAGCAAAAATATAAGTTTATGTGGTGGAAATATGATCCTCGTAATTTGAAAGACATTTAGGGCCTAATCGAAGAGGTATGGTCGTATTAGGTGGAAGAGAAAATTACAAATTAGCATTGAGAGAATTAATTCAAAAGGTGAAGATAGTTTTTTTTCTGAGAAGAAAAAGGTGAAGATAACTTATTGGTAAAAGAACTGAGTCAAATTATCAAAATAAGTATAATGTGAAGAAATAGAATGCACAAGAATCAAAATGTTGTAATATAATGTAGATTTCAAAGAGTTAGTTCTCCCTTATCTACTATCCTTTGCATTATATGCAATTCCACACCTATTCGCTAAGATGGATTACACATTATCCAAATAACACATATGAGCGTCCCACATTGATAAAAAAGAAGAGAGATGAGTTTACCGTATAAGGCAAAGGTTACTCCCGTTATTGACATATGGTTTTAAGATAGAACCTTTTTGTCTTATAAAGTGAGCTATCTCTTCTACTGATGGGTGCAGCCTAGGCGTGTTTTTACATTTTCCTTCTCTCTATTTTTGTTTCTTGTTCTCTTCGTAATCTATGCGAGAATCTAAAATTTCCTCAAAACAAAGATCGATAGAGAGAATCCTCATTTTTACTCGCAAGGGAAAGTGAATTAAGAGTATCAATGATACTTCCATAAAATATCTGAATTGCAAAAATAAATTCGGGAAAATGTTAGTGTAACGTTTTATTTAGGGGAGAGCATATAGAAGTTTTAGGCTTAAAGAAGTAGAGAAAAGCAAATAAACCGTGTGAAGTTCGCTGATTGCAGATGGCAATAGAAAGTTTGTCTTTTTTTGTCAATGTGTGGTGACTGGTGAGTGGGCAGTCGGTGACTCGGTGCTGCGCCCCTAACCCATGCCCACAATTGACAATACCACAAAACAAAGTGTAAGCCGCCGAGGTTGACCTGGCTCTTCATAATAAAGTCGTCAACATCACGTGGATTATCTTTACTCTTTAGTACCGTTCCTTCGGCTTTCCCAACAACGCGACACTATCCCAGCGTGAAACACACTACCAACATTGATTTCCAATTGGAAAAATTAGTACTCAATAATTATCATGTTAAGATACTCTAGTACGCCACTATGATAATCAATAATTTGGCTTCTTCTGTAGGGTGTTGTATCAGAAACATATATGCTAGTACCCCACTACGAGTATTTGAGTCTTTCGCCCCTTTGGAAAAATTCTTTAATTTGGGATACTTTATGAGCATGTATAATGAGACTCTCCAACTAGTTTTCCAACTAGCTCTCCAAAGAAAAAGAAAAAGAAAATGAAGAGCCACCTCTTACCCAACAATAGGGGCCTTGGGTATGTCTTTGGTGTCTCTCATTGGAGATACTTTGCAAAGTGGCTATTGGGGGAGATACCTTTTGGGTTGAAGGAGAGATAGCTCTTTAATGTGTGGGATCCACATACTATTGCAATTACATAAGTTTTATTTTCTTCTTGCAACCATTTAATGATCTTTTTTATAAAAATAAAAAAAATGGTAATTTATTACTATTCCAACAACTATAATTTTTCTTTATCTATAAAATGAGCCTAATATTGGATATATTTTATACACAATAATCAACTACCTTTTTTTAAATTTATGAAATTAAATATTAGCATTCAAAATTAATATTTTTTTTAAAAAAAATCCACATTACCTAAATTATGAAAAAGATATTTTTTTTTGTAATTATATTTAATTTATATGATAACTTTATTTATATAACTTTGATCAAAGTATAAAATAAAGTTCATTTATTGATAGGGGGACCACAAAACAATGAAAAGTTGAATGGATAGCTCTTTAAAGAGTTCTATTGTTGTTGGGTGTTTTTTAGACATAGGTGCCTTTTTCTTCGGCATAAAACAACCGAATTGAATCGAACCAATTGAAGCGAATCGAATCGAACCGAACCGAACCGAATCGAACCGAAATGAACTTAATCGAACCGAATCGAATTAAATTATAACTAATTAATAGTAATGATTATCATTTAGGAACTGAACTGAACTGAACTGGACTGAACTGAACTGAACTGAATTGAACTGAATTGAACTTAACTGAACTGAACTGAAAATAAGCTGGGGAGAACAGGCCCATAGTTCTTGAGAATAGCTTGAAGAGAGGGAATAGATGAGAGAGAGAATAGATGAGAGAGAGTGGAGAGCTAGTTGGAGAGCCATGTACCATTGTACATGAGATGGAGCATTGGTGTGTGTCCGAGAGATATCTGTTTGATTCTTATTGGAGATGTGTATGAGTTATGGGTTAGTTGTAAACAGGACATCAGACATTATTGTACTTTATATTATAATTTCTTTCATAAATTGGGATATTTTTTACACATTTTTTCCCTGAAGTTTTCGATGAGATTGTCTCAGTCGACTGACAAGCCCATTAGAGGCAGTTCTTGGACGGTGTCAACTGAGCGACCACGCATGGCCCCAGGAAAACTGGGGCCCCAAATGAATATTATTCTAGTTTTCGTAATATAGAAAACAAATTTTCCTAAGGATCATGGGCCATAAATGTTGTTGGTCATAGAATACCATGCGTTGGATTCTTGTTATATACAATTTTGAAACTTAATACTAGACACATCTTTTTTATTTTGTCTATAACTCTTTTTAAGTTTTGGAGACAATAACTCACCTTTTTAGTTTCTCCAAAAAAATACTCTCCCAAAATTCTCAAACTATAATCTACATTGTCATCCATTAATTCTCCACTCCAACCCAACTAGCTCTCTCTCATTATGAAAAAGCCACCATATTCTAATGGTAATTTTTTTTTTCTAAAATTTGTTTTTCAATTTCATTTGCTTTTAATTAGTACTTTTAATTAGTAGTTATAATTGATACGATCCTTTCATATTGGTCATATATATAACTATTTATTGTATCCCCTTCATATTGGGTTCATATAACCAACTAGTACTTTCAATTAGTAGTTATAATTGATACGATCCTTTCATATTGGTCATATAACCATTTTTTGTATCCCCTTCATATTGGGTTCATATAACCAACTAGTACTTTCAATTAGTAGTTATAATTGATATAGTATAATACTTTAACATTTTTTTTTCTCATTTCATTTTTTTCTCTACTCCAATTTTAGGAACCCAAGCTGTTATTTGGAGCATTTATTTTGTTTTCTTTTACTTTTTTATTCCCTTTAAACTAAGTTATTTACATTTATTGTCACTCCTCTATTATTTTACTTTAGATTTTTTTTTCCGTTTGCTTCCAATTTCCAGTTTCCAAGCATCTAATACTCGACTGTATTCCTATAAATGTTACTCCCTCCATCCCAAAATATAGTTTCCATTTCCCTTTTTTCACGGTAATTTATGCAAGTAGAATCTAAGAGGGATAGTAAATATTTTTTGTTTATTTAATAAATGTTGTATGGGAAAATATGATTTTAGGAGAGAGAATGGAGAATAATTGGTGAAAGAGCATTAATTGTAACACTTGGGTTGAATAAACAAAGCAAAAAACAAAATTAAAGAAGCAAATAAATGATGGGACACGGTTTTTCTAGACAAATTACGGAAAAATATGGAACTAAATATGGAAATGGGAACTATATTTTGGGACACCCAAAATGGAAATGGAAACTATAATTTGGGACGGAGGGAGTACATTTTTGTATTTGAAACTTTTACATATTCGACTTTGACCATCCTTTTGTGATTTATATGTACGAAAAAAGTATAGTCAATGGAACATTCAACAATTTTTATAGTCCTTCATTTCGTAAATCTATATTTTTAAATGCTTAAAGAAGTACTTCCTCTGCATTTTTCTAGTTTATCTGTTTTGATTGTGCGCATTTGCTAATGCACTTATTTGACCTTAAATATTTTGTATTACATATTAGTAAAAATTATAATGATTCAATATTGATAAGGCATTCATTGAGACGAAACAAAAAGACTCCACATGGCTATATTTTTTCTTATATATTGAGAAAAATTTAGAAGATTTTCTCTAATTGTGAATAATATGTCAAGATTCCAAGTGAGTAAACTAAAAAAATACGAGAGGGAGTATTAAATGGTTTCTAACTAATTTCAGTATCATATGCTTGCTCGTGTATTTTACGTCCTGAGTGTTAATTATAAAATATACAGGATCTAGCTATATTTTGATATGATAATATTACTCTTATTTAATTTCATAGGTAGCACTAATTTATATATTTAGAAGTGTATACCAACAAGTTCCTCTTTAGCTTTTGTTTGTAATTTGAATCAATGTATTGAAATTTTTTTTATCAATTATTATGCTCATTTTCTCAAACAAATTGAAACCTCACGTGAGTCAAATCTCAGATCTTCCATTGTGCATAAAGGATCATAAATTGATCATGGATCACAAGGTTAGCATGATTATACAAAGGATAAAAAGCAACTTCATAAACAATTTGAATTCACAAAAATTTGATTGAATATTAAGTAATAATCAAATCTAATCTAGAATTTTATTGATGATCGTGCAAATTAAAGGAGATCACACATGATCACAAAAATTAGAATTCCAGAATGAATAATAGAGGGATGTTGTTTGGCTAAATTTAAAAATTTAACAATGAGTTATTGTTTGATACTTCCTCTATTTTTAATTATTCGCAACATTTACTTTATACAAGTACCAAGTAGAGGATAGAGGAGTTAAGTACACAACTGGGTGCTCAACTTTGCCTTTTGTTTCAGTTTGGGTACCGAACTTTAAAAAGTTACAGTTTGGGTACTCAAAATGGACGTCCGTTAGTTTTGGTACTGATGTTTGCAAAGTACTCCCTCTGTATTTTTTTATCTTTCTCACTTAGAATCTTGATACTTTTCACAACTAAAGAGAATCTTTTAAATTTTTCTCAATATATAAGAAAAAATATAGTCAGGTGGGGTCTTGTTTGATTCGTCTAAATGAGTAGTTTATTAATATTCAATTATTATAATTTTTACTAATATGTAATGAAAGATATTTAAGGTAGAATAAGTGCATTGACAAACGTGCAAAGTCAAAGTAGGAAAGATAAAAAGATACAGAGGGAGTAACCGTTATCAGCAGAAAAAGGAAGGAAAAAGGTGACATGGCAAACTTTTTTCTCTCTCCCCGTAATTCCTCTCCCCTCCTATTCTCTCTCTTCCCTTGCTTCAACTCCTCTGGTTCCAATTCTCTCTCCTCCACTTCCACCTTATCCGTGTCTTCATCTTCATCATGTTCATCAATTTCAGTTTCTCTATCCTCTCCTCTTTGAAAATTCGATTTTTCTTTCTCTTTTGGGGTTTAATTTATTCCTCTTTTTTTTTCATCACTTTGGATAATAAATTGACATCTAAGCTAGTGCCCAGATTCGAAATCATATAAAATTCCCTCTTTTGCATCAAACCCTAATCTAAAAATCCGATTTTTGATTGACCCAGTTGAGAAATTGATTGAAAATTGTGGAGAAACTTTGTTGGGTTAATGAATTTTTGTGCGTTTCTATTGTTCTGTTTTGTGGGTTTGAGTTTGTTGGGTTGATGAATTTTTGCGGGTTCACCGACGGTTCACACTGTTTCCCGGCGTCGTGGTTGGTTGCGTTGTTCGAGCGCTGTCGTGGTTTGAGCGTCGTGGTTGGTTTGTTCGTGGCTCGTGGTTGCTCGTGTTGTCGTCGCCACTGCGGTCCGTTGCCGGCGCCAGAGTGCACCGGTATTTAAAAAAAAAATCTTGTCTCTCTTTGGTTTAATTTCATGAATTCTATTATATAATTTTTATTAATCTTTGAGATTTTCATTTATTATAAGCAAGGAACCATGACTCATGAGAAGAATAATGTTTCAAATTGTGATCAGCGAACAAAACAAAATGCAGAGTAAATTTTCTTAATGAATGCTAAGAGCTATTGAAGAAACCTGACAACTAATATTTAGATTTCTGATTGTAACGATGTTGAAGTTTATATTGAGACTTTGAGGTTGATGTATTCAAAAATTTGAACAGGAAACTTATGCTTGAAGATGTTCTTAATGTTCTTGGCATTCACTTCTTTATCTTTTTTTTAGTTTTTATGATATATTTTTATTTGGTTTTTGGTTGTTCAATGATTGAATTGTGGGTAAAGTGTGCTTGATGATGCAACATTATGTCGTCGTTTTGGTCGCCGGAGAGGAGAGGAAGGCGGAGGAGCGGTGGAAGCAGAAGCGGAGGAGAGAGAAAGACTTGTGGGGATACGGAGGGGGAAGGGTGGGAGGAGGTGTAGTGGTGGTTGGTAGGGGTGGATTTGGTGTTTATGAGGGAGGAGAGTGAAAGAGATATTAAATTTGTGGAAAAGTACTTTTTATTATTATTTAATTGGAGTTAATGGTTAAAGTAACAGAAGTTTGGTTTTAGTACCCAAACTGAAATATTTTAAAGTTGAGTACCCAAACTGAAACTTATAGCAAAGTTTAGTACCCAGTTGTGTACTTAACTCGAGCATAGAGATATAAAAAAAGAACACCATATGCTAGAAGAGATAAATTTTTTATATATTGCGAAAAATAGAAATGTTGCATAGTCATAATAGAAATTAGAAAGTTGCCAAAATTGAAAAACTTTGCAAGTAACAAAAATGGAAAAATATTTGAACTAGCTAAATTCTTCTCATCAAATATATCAATACTAGCACTATATGCACGCGATGCGTGCGACAATATATTAATATTAATATTAATATTAACATCAGAATGTGTTAAAAAGCTAACAATTAAGAGTGTAATATTTATGGTGAATATTGATGAGCGCTATTATTTTTTATTTGCATTGCTCTAGTGTAAAGAATAATGTTTTCCATAAAGGACTATGCCGAGGTAGGATATGTTATCTTGTATTTGGTAGATAATTCAACAACTCTCCTTTTAAACAATAATCTAGGTTATGTTTTTTATTTATTTAAATATACATATATTTTATAGGCGTATTTTATGAGTATTAGTAATTTAATTTCACTGGGTAATTGAGGTTTTTAGGCATACTATGGTGAGTAGTGTTTCAATAAAAAAAATTATAAATTGATATTATCTAATGATGTATGTTTATCTCTTTAATTATTTATTATCTCAATTGATTGTGAGCCCCAAAAAAGAAAAAAAATGAATATTCTCTAAGTTTCTTAATTCTTTTATGGTTTATTTATGCATGTTATTTGAAATTGTTATTGCAACGAGTTTAGATAGTAAGAATCTCCGTGAATCTTTGCTTTTATAAATGTTTGAAAATTGATTTAGTCATCAGCTTATAATTTCAATTGTGAGTTTCCTCTTTTTACACATTTTAATGTATTTCTTTTTGGTAATTAGAACTTTCCTTATACCCATATTTGTAAATGAGGAAAGAATTAAGAAAATATTTTCTTTATTATTTTTTGTGAGAAGTAAGGGTATATAAGTCTTTTTAAGAGGGGACACCATAGCTCCTCTTGGCTCATACTCTATCCGTTTCATTTTAATTTACTTCACTTTACCTCGGGGAAAACCAAGGAGAAAGTACAAAAGTATGAGAGAGAAACTGAAAAGTGAGTGAGAGAAAGTAAAAAGTGGGTTAAAATATTAAAAAATAAATGACATGGGTGGAAAAGAAGAGAAAGTAGATGTGACATGTTACCTAAAATAGAAAAAACAACAGTGTGTAGATTAAAAAGAAACAGACAAAAAAAAGTGTATAAATTTAAAAGAAACGGAGTATAATAGAGATTAAAGTCACAGTTGAATCGAAGAAGGAACAGGTTTTTGGTCGGACAAATGTTTGTTATTAATGAATGATTACAGCTAATCCCAAGACAGTACGTGTAAATTATTGATATTGATTGACATTCACGCGCATAATCAACGACTATCAGAAGTTTGAGTCATCAGTCATACTGGTAATGGGCGGTGTCAGTGGGGACCTTCTTTGCTGGAGGTGGGTTACTCTTTTGGTGGGTTACTCATGATTGACCACTGACTAGTTATTTTCCATGATTTCTCAATTTATTGGCTTTCTATATCAAAGCTATGTGCCTACGTCCTTCCAGATCTTCAACTTTTTTTTTCTAGAAGAAGAATTCAGAAGGCACCAAAGAAATCATACAATGCTCTAAAATACAAAAACTTCTCTCCCCATATTGGCGTTGGAAGACAATCCTCAAAGTTTAAAAGTCTAAATTCACATGTTTATTGATTATGGGAAAAATGAAATCTAATAATTCAGTATTTGGTCAGTCTTCTTAAAATAGTTCTGCGCACTTGCTTAGTTACAAATAATCCGACCTTTTGGGGTTGTCTTACCATAATTGCATGACGACCTTTTCGCGACCGATATAACGGGTGAAGTGTAATACGTGTGCACACTCTAATTGGTCCGTCCATTTTTAGCTTTAAGAAAATCCCCTCCCTCTCCTCCCTACTGGCAAGCACGACCCATTCCACATCCGTCCTTCGTCTCCTATGCCGTTGCCGCTCTCCCCCCCCGCCGCGCCGCCACTTTCCCTTTCCTTCACCGACGACACCTTTCCACGACCCACCAGGCGGGAATCGAGTCGAAGAGCTGGGAAATAACCATGGCTTCGTAGCGAATACCAAAACCCTCCTCTCTCTCCTCCCCACCGGCCACCACGACCCATTCCATCGCTGCGGCTCTTCCTCTCTCCCGCGCAACCCCTCCCCTCAAGGATTTTTTTTTAGATTGAGTAGGGTTGTTTCTAGTAGTGCACTAGTGGTTTTAGATAGGGTGGGGTTGTTCCAGGGTGGGGGTGGGGTGAGGTTAGAGATGGAAATATCCGGCGGATGATCCGACCACCCGCTCCACCCGCGCTATTAAACGAATGGAAAACCCGGTTTAAACGGATGAGAGGCGGGTGACGGGTTAACGGGTGACGGATGCGGGTCGGATTCGGGTGATAATTTTTCGTCCATCACCCGTTTACCACCCGACCCATCACCCGTTTATATTATTAAATATATATAAATATGTAATTCTTTGACTTTTTAAACCCAACTTATTTTCTTATGAGTTCTTTCTATTTCCTGATTTTCTTTCTCTCTCTTCACTACATAAAATCTCCCTGTTAAACCCACATTCCTACACCCACCTAAGCAATCAATTCCCCTTCATTGCTTAAATATTCTCTTCACAATACTTCACATTGATGTTAAGTAGCACTTGTATGTCCGAAACAATTGGTGTCTTTTGTATGTTGTTTGGAGTTTACGTTAAGTTAATTATGTATAGATGCGATAAAAAGGCCGCTGCTTTTTCCTTTCCCCATTCTATGGTTTTCTTTCTCTGCCTTCCCCGTTTGTAAAATCTGTTAAAACATCCTGGATGCGGAGTAGTTAAAACTTATCAAAGAGGACAACATCCGGATGCGGGTAGATTTGTTTGGGGTTTTACGTTGTTGGGCTACAAATTTTTCTTATTTCTCTCTTCACTAGATAATCACCCGATCCATCCGTTTCACCCGCGGGTGATGGATGGATGGATTCGGGTGAACATTTATGCGGGTGATGGATGGATCGGGTGAAGCGGATGGATGCGGGTGATGGATGCGGGTGACGATCCACCCGCCCCGAACCCGATCCATTTCCATCTCTAGGTGAGGTTATTTCGGGTGGTGTTTGGGTTGGTAGTTTTGGGTGGGATTGGTGCCATGGGTGGAGGGGTGGTGTTGTGGTGTCCAAGTGGTGGTGGTGGTTAGTGGAAGAATGAGGAGGAGGAGAGAGAAGCAAGTAGGAGGAAACAAAAGAAAAAAAATTACTTACAGGTCACAAGTCGCTTAGGACCATTACGTACGAGAAGACACCCCCAAAATGTTGGATTATAAAAAATAACTCATAAGTGGAACTATTTTAAGAAGATCGCTTAAAGGTTGGATTATTAAAATTCAATTTTCCTAGAATATAAGAGAAGTATGTTTTTAAAGATTAACATAAATTTTTGAGTGAAATCTATATATATATATATATATATATATATATATATATATATATATATATATATATATATATATATATATAATATAATATAACTCAAGGTAAACAATTGCATGCTGCCACATGTTCTCCCGCCTCCTAAGCAATTGACACAAATTAACAATAAAAATGTAGGTGTTAAGACTCGAACCCACAACCTCACCTTTGATATACAAATGCACTAACCAACTCATCTACAAGCTCATATTGATTTTTTTTATTGCAAGTAGGATTAATTATGCTTCTTAAGTTGACACACCAATTCGACTCCTACATTAATTGACTTATCAAGTATGAGTAAATGAGTAATATATTGTCAGAAACAACCTTTTAAAACCGCTTTTTTGCGAAAAACAACCTTTGAAAAGTTTTTTTGCAACTTACAACCTAAAACCAAAATTTTTTGCGAAAAGAAACCTGAAACTAATTTTTTTTGCAAAATGAAACCTTTTTCGGATTTCCGTTATTGATCGTTAAGTATTTGCGTTTGACCGTCAGATGTATTTTTTCCTCTAACACTTTAGGCCCTGTTCTTTTGGACTTATTTTCAGCAAAAATAAGTAAAAATAAGTTCAGCTTAGCAAAAATAAGTTCAGTTCAGCAAAAATAAGTTCAGTTCAACAAAAATAAGTAAAAATAAGTTCAGTTCAGCAAAAATAAGTAAAAATAAGTTCAGTTCAGCAAAAATAAGTTCAGTATACTATAATGTTATAATTATTGTTTCGTCCGCTTGTCCAACAAGTAAGCTGTAGGCTTAGCTTCCTTGTCGAGCAAGTAGAGTAGTATCTTGAGTGTTCTTCAGATGGAGACTTGTGCAACAATGCCTGAATTATAGCTTGATCCCTGAGCCTTGGCTTCGCTCCCGAACTCCGCACAAAGGGACCCACCCTGGAGGTTTGGGTGGTGGTTCCCCCTCCGATGCTTAAGTCAGTTATCAGGAGTTGTAAGAGAAAGTAGAGATAGAAAGAGAATGAGAGAGAATTTATCAGAGTGACTTTTCACTGTTTGCATTGAATGTGTTTTTCTCCCGATTTCGGGGGTATTTATAGTGATAGCAAGTTGACAGCTAACCTTAAAAACCCGACCTACAATAGTGGCCTCCGATTGGGCGAGGAATCGAGTCACGCCACGTGGCGGACAATGACCGGGGGAATGTCTATTATCCACTCTCCTTCAGCCACTTGGCACTGTTGGGCTTCGACTAATGGGCCAGAACTTGATCCTTTTAACTCAGTGAGTATAGCCCGAGAGATTCGGTTTACTCTTATTTTAAAAATAGGGCGACACGTGTACGACTACGATGAGCCCATGTGTCGTAAAAGGGAGCCGTAGATATTATGCTACAACATTTGCCCCTAAAAGGGCTTTCACCGTAGGCCCATCTCGACGGTTAATGCCCTTTTACCCAAGGTAGTTTTTGATGGCCCATCTGCTAGTTAGGGCCCGTTTTACAGAAGGTCGCATATTCAAAATGGAGGAAATGACGAACCTCGGCCTTGTGCTATACCGGTCATATTAGACCGTTTGACTCTTGTTTCGGTCATTCTCGGCCGTGCGGGAGTTTCTTATTCCTCTATAAATATCCTTGGTGTGAAAACATTCAACCATTTACCACATCGAACAAATTTTTTTCTAGAGAGAGAGACTCCGCAATTTTCTAGAGAGAGAGAGATCGTCCGGCTTCGGCGCTCCTCATCGAATTTCCCAGGACGTTCTTAGCAGGTATCGTTTCCTTGATCCTTTTATTCTTCTTTATTCTTTATTTTTTCATAAAAAATCAATAAAAATGGAATCATCTTCGTCAAATAATCCTAGTCGACCAAGAGCTTGTCTTGACCCTAGAACCGATACTTCCTCTTCGGCACATTCTAGAGTTGGGCCTCTTCTGGCCGAGTACATATTTTTTCATAGTTTTGGCCGAGAAAGTCAGACGACCCAGTCTTTACCTGTGCAGGGTAATCTGGCGCGCGTCAAGCAAACGGCCCGCTTAAGACGAAAAGCAATAATTCCATCGAATAGCTCGGATATGGAGGAATCAACTGGACGAGTGCCAGATGAGGCAAGAGAGGTCCAAAGTGCTCAATCTTTGGGCCGGCCTCCTTTTGATCATGATGGAGAAACTTCCGAAATAAGGACTGAGACCAGGTACTTACGGCGGGATGCCGATACGGAGGAGATCGGCGAAGGTAATAACGGTAGCGATCCTGAGGCTGCCGAAGAATCAGACGAAGCCTCTACAACCTCGTCAGAGATTAGAAAACGCTTAGGTCCCCTCTCTGATCCAGGCTTCATTTTAGTTAACCGTAAGTGGTTAGAGAAACTAGGACCAGACCCTAATTTCTTGTCGTCTTTCATGCCCATGCCGGGCTTCTCCTTTGTCACTCCTAATAATGACGCGACAATCCTGAGTGCCCCCAGGAGCCATTTAGCCGTTTATAAACTGGCCCTTGACGCCTGGACCGAGGTTTCCTCTCCATGACTTCATAGAACTAGTCTTTGCAGTACTACCATATCGGCCATAACCGCCTGGCGCCAAATGCTTGGCACAACATCCTGACGTTTATTGCCGTCATGCGAGTTACGCGGCCTAGCCCTTTCCCTTCAAGCCTTCACCCATATCCATTACGCGTCTAAGGTACTGGGGCTATGGACGGCGCTCGGCTAAGCATCGGCAACCGTCCGAGGCTTCATGACCGCTTGGGGGAAATCGTCAAAGATGCACGATTGGAAAGCCGATTTCATCTTTTTTACGGGCGGCCGGCGACCATGTCACGTAAAGCTACGAGATTTTATAATAGATCCGTCACCAATACCGGACGAAAGCGGTCTTGGGTCGGAGCCGGAGGATGAATTTGACGAGGAAGTGGTGGAGTACTTCGAGTGAAGGAGTACTCCCCCGGCCAACGATCTTTTAAGGGACCGTCCAACCGGATACCCTTTAAGGAGATGTTTTACCAAGACGACTTCTTGGTAGTTGCCGGCTTGCGTTTGGCCGAGGATAGAGGTATATTTAAAATCATCCAAGTAAAACCCTTCGTCCATAACTCATATGACAGACGTATATATTTTTTTTTTTGTATTTTTTTTTTTTTTTGTCCAAGTTATTGTCACTTTTAGGCGAGTAAGCGATTTTAATGCCCCAAAGTGAAGCAACTTGGTGAAAATAAACAAAAAGATAAGATAGTAGGAATTGTATTATATGGATTTTGCTTGGTGAAAGCCAAGATGCATGTATACAATTCTTTCTTACTAATATGTGCCGTGGCACTTTGGAGTAACTACAAAGTACCCTACTTATATCCGACGAGGATCCGAGCTAGACGTGGTACTTCTTTAAGTTGTCCGAATTCCATGTACGCCTGAATAGGTCGTCCATCTAGACTTTGCGGACGAAAAGTCCCACTTGTGTATTTCCCGGACGATCGAGATAAGGTCCTTCCCAATTTGGTGTTAGTTTTCCCAACTCTTTAGCTCGTCCAATCGCTTCCATTTTCCTCGAAACAAGATCCCCCACCTTTAGCGGTCGTCTAACAACTCTTTTGTTAAACTCCCGAGCCATACGCGGTTTATATAATTGCATTCTTAGCAAGGCATTGCCCCGACTTACGGGACTTGGTCCAAGGCCGTACGCAATGCGGCCCGGTTGGCTTCCTCTCGTGTATAACATGACTCGTAGGGTGGGCTCCTCGATCTCAATGGGCAAGACGGCTTCGGTACCATAGACTAGCATGAAGGGCGTCTCGCTTGTAGAATTCTTAGCGGTTGTTCTAATGGACCATAATACCAATTGCGGTTCTTCAACCCATTGCCCTTTGGCATTGTCCAACTTCTTCTTGATTCCATTTGATAGAATCTTGTTGAAGGACTCGACTTGCCCATTAGCTTGTGGGTGGGCGGCTAGCTGCAAAGTGAGCTTTGATTTCTCTTTTCGACGGCCCGGTCTTTCGGCTTAGGCGTTTCGAACGTGGACCATTATCAAAGACGATTGACCGAGGCATGCCAAATCGAGTTATAATGTTCTTCCGGATGAAGCCCTTGACGTCGCTTGTTGTTATTCCTCGCATGGCTTCGGCTTCTATCCATTTAGTGAAATAGTCCACTGCTACAATCACAAACTTCTTTTGCCCGGCGGCCACGGGGAAAGGTCCTAGGATATCCATGCCCCATTTGGCAAAAGGCGAGAGGGAACAAGATGGGGGTCAAATAGTTGGACGGCTTCGATGCACATTCCCATGCTTCGACAAGCTGTCACATTTCTTTGCATAGTCTATAGCATCCTCCTTTAAGGTAGGCCGGTAGTACCCCGTCCTTAAAGCCTTCTCGCCTAAGGCTCTTCCCCCAATGTGAGAGGCACAAGCTCCTTCATGGAGTTCTTTCAGGACTTCCAGACCATCTTCTCTGGTGACGCACTTGAGTAGAGGCCGGTTGAACGACTTCTTGTAAAGTGTCTCGTCCCATAGTTCAAACCACTTGTCTCTGGCCTTCACATACTTGGCCTCTACAGGATCCGAAGGCAATCGCCCCGTCTTCTTGTATTCAATGATCGGCTCCATCCAGGACATTCCCTCGGCTGAGAAACATAACCTCCTCTTGGTCGATGCTCTTTTTGGGTTTGACTTCCCAAAAAACTGTTCTAGGTACCTCACCCTCGGCCGAGCTGGCCAACTTTGAGAGAGCGTCGGCTTGATGATTTTCTGACCTTGGTATCTGGTCGAGAACAAATCGTTTTAGTGGCTCAATCTCATCCTTGATCAGTCGCATATATTTGCTCATTGATGCTTCTTTGCATTCAAAATCTCCGTTGACACTGGCCGACAACTAGGAGAGAGTCCGATTTTGCCTCAATTTCTACAGCTCCGAGCCTTGCACATTTTGATTCCAGCCAAGAGTGCTTCATATTCGAGCTTCATTATTGGACGCTTTGAATTGGAATCTTAATGCATATTCAAATTTGTCCCCTTCGGGAGATTGACAAATGATCCCCTGCTCCACTCCCATTGATTGTGGACGATCCATCAACCATGAGCGTCCAATGCTTCCTTCCTTTAGGCGGATCGAGATATTTGCTTTATGGTTGGCCGAGTAAGCTCAACTATAAAATCGGCCAAGGCTTGCCCCTTAATGGCCTTCCTTGGTTCGAATGATATATCAAACATGTTGAGCTCAACCGCCCATTTTAACATTCGCCCAGCAGCTTTCCATCTTCTGCGAACTTGCTTCAAAGGCTGATCAGTATAGACGAGTATACTGTGCGCCAAAAAGTAGGGCCTTAGCTTTCTGCTGGCCATGACGAGGGCCAATCCAAACTTTTCAACATTAGTATACCGGTTTTCCGCGTCCTTGAGCACGTGACTCACGAAGTATATTGGAATACGGACGGATTCTCTTTCGGCCAACAGGGCGGCACTCACGGCTTGAGTGGATACGGCCAGTATACAAACAATTTTTCCCCCCCTCTGGGGGACCGACCAACCTAGGCAATTGTTGAAGATGATCTTTGACTTCTTTGGAGGGCCGCTTCCGCCTCCGTTGTCCATTCAAACTTGGCTTTTTTCTTGATCGTGGCAAAGAAGTGATGGCACTTGTCGCCCGACTTGGACAAAAATCGTCCAAGGGCAGCCAAACATCCCGTCAGCCTCTGCACCTCTTTTACCTTTGAAGGAGACTTCATGTCTAGGACGGCTTGAATCTTTTCAGGGTTGGCTTCTATTCCCCTCTGATCCACCAAGAAACCTAAAAACTTGCCTGACAAAACCCCAAAGACACATTTGTTGGGATTCGGCTTCGACTTGTATTTCTCGAGAGTTTCAAAAGTTTCTCTCAAATCATCCACATGACTTTCTTCTTGTCGGCTCTTGACTATCATATCATCAATATATGCCTCCATATTTCGTCCTAACTGTGGCTGAAAAACATCATTGATCAATCTTTGAAAAGTGGCCGGAGCATTTCGCAGGCCGAATGGCATCCTCAGCCCGCCGTACAGCCCTTTTTCAGTTATGAAGGACGTTTTGTCTCGATCCTCCGGCCACATGGGGATTTGATGAAAACCCGAATAGGCGTCCATGAAGCTCGGCAAAGCATGACCAACCGTGGAGTCTACTAGACGATCCAACTTAGGCAAAGGGAAACTGTCCTTAGGACATGCCTTGTTGAGGTCCGTGTAGTCCACACACATTCTCCAACTGCCATTGGGCTTCGGCACCATAACCACATTTGCTATCCAGTCTGGATAGTAAGTTGCTTTGATGAACTTGGATTCCAACAACTTCTGGACTTCTTGGTCAACGGCCTGGTTTCTAGCCGGTCCCAAATGTCTCTTCTTCTGACGAACCGGTTTCAGATTTGGGTCGACATTCAAACGGTGGACGGCTACTTCCGGATCAATTCCCGGCATCTCTTCGACGCAATAGGCAAAGACATCTTGAAACTCTTTCAACAAGTGGACTAGACGACCCTTCAAACCAGGACTGAGCGAAGATCCAACTTTGAGGGTCCTTTCTGGCGAGCCTCATCCCGACATACCTCTTCGGGGGGCTTCTACTGGCTCCGGACGTTCTACCGATAGTCCCATAATGGCCATTACTTCTTCGAGACGAGGAGGGTTCTTCCTTGATGATTTCATATTTCCTCTTCTTCTTTGGGGAGATGTTCGGGCGCCTTCCTTGAGGGAGCAAGAGGCGTGCGAGGGCTCCCAATGGTCAGCTTTAATCCAGACGTTTTCCTCTCGCTGGTCATCTGCGTCTGTTCTTTTTCTGTCCCAGACGTTTTCCTTTCGCTATCAACCTTCGTCTGATCTTTCTCTTTTCCAGACGTTTTCCTTTCGCCAGCAACTTTCGTCTGATCTTTCTCTTTTCCAGACGTTTTCCTTTCGCCAAAGAACTTGCGTCTGGGTCTTGCTTATCGGTTTTCCATGATGATGGTTTCGAGTAGTTAGGTAACATTCCCTAGCCGCTCGTTGGTCTCCATACGGGGAGCCAATCTTGCCGTCATCACACTCATACTTCATCAACATCGGGTGAGTTACTATCACGGCTTTGACATGATTCGGGGTTGGTCGTCCAAGAATGACATTGTAAGTCGTCAAATCTCGGACCACCAAAAACTTGATAAACGAGTTCTTGAGGCTTCCTTCTCACCAACTCGGACGGGCAACGTGACCGTTCCCATGGGGTGGATGACTCCTCCCCCAAACCCAATGATGGGATGGTGGACGGGGACCAAGTTCCGTTCGTCAAACCTCAACCCCGGACAAGCAATCGGCACTAATGATGTCCGTCGAACTCCCGGTGTCGATCGGGATTCTTCTCACTCTCAAGTTTGCTATTTTCATTTCTACGACCAAGGGGTCATCATGGGGAGTCCTCAGCCTACCCCGATCTTGCTCACTAACTACCACCCTTGGGAAGGGCTCGGCCTTCGTCCGATCGCCTAACAAAACTTGGCCGAGCTCCCTAAGGTAGTTTTTGTGCCCTCGATTAGTTGGTCCCCAAAGAGAAAAACCACCCGAGATTACGAGAACAACATCTTCGTCTGTGCTTGCACTCTCTTTCTTCTTGTTATGCCAATCATCTTTCCTTGGGAACTTCCTTCCCCCTTGCGGCATGTAGGAATTCATCTTTCCTTTTCGGGCCAACTCTTCCAAAGCTCTCTTCAGGTGCTTACATTCATTAGTCTCATGACCACAATCCTTGTGGAAGTGACAAGATTTGCTCTTATCCCTATTTCTATAAGGTGTTTTCATCTCATTTGGGGCCTTCAACTCATATTGATCCTTGATCTCCATGAGAATGGAATATTGGTCTTTGTTAAACTCAATAGGATTGGATGAGGATGGCTCGGCCAACTTTCTCTTGCTCCTTACGGACGAAGTGGTGGTCGCAGCTATAGCCCGGGTCTCGGCCTTTTTGGGGTTGCTCTTCTTTGGGTGAGCAACCTCTTGAAGCTTCTTGGACTCGGGATGTTTTGCTTCAAAGACACACTTCGGTAGCGTGGATAAACGCTTCCGCCTCTCTCAAAGCTTCAGCAAGAGTGGAGATTTTCTTCTTAACAAGGTCAAACTTGAAACTTCCCGGCCTTAGACCCCCGATGAAGGCGTCAAAGGCTACCCCAAAGATTAAGATCTTGGATCCGAAGTGCCTCTAGGTTAAATCTCTTAACAAAACTCCTAAGGGCCTCCTTAGGTCCTTGGACGACCTTGCCTAGGTGCATGCTTGTCTTTTGTTCTTGCTTGTTGGCAACAAAATGACTAGTGAATAAGAAACCGAGTTCGATAAAATTATTGACTGAATTGGGGGAAGATTATTGAACCACTTCGGGCTACTCCCTTCAAGGTAGCTGGGAAATTCTTACACCAAGTAGCATCGTCCACTCCTTGGACGTACATCCGATGTTTGTAGCGAGACGGTGATCATCGGGATCGGTTGTTCCATCAAAAGGCTCAATGGTTGGGAGTTTTACCTTTGGGAAGGGGGCGCTTCCATGATCCCGGCCGAGAATGGGGTAGGCCGGTTGATCCGGAGGGCTCCCACTGTCCCTCAATGGGTATGAACTCCTTGCGATACTCTTTCATTACGGGATTGGATGAAGTGTTGGCTGGTTTTGGACGCCTATAAACCATGGGCCGAGCCACGGTCTTCTCCTGTCGTGGATGGACAAGAGAGTGGCTTAAGCTTCGGCCTTCCCCTACGGACGACAACCTCAAAGGAGGGTCTCTCGGGTATGGGGTAGATCCCGTAGCCGAACGTTGCAAAGCCGCAGCCCCTTTTTGCCTCTAGATACTCCCCGGCGTCGGTTTCCATTCTCAGTGCCCACTAGGATGGACATGGTCCTCGGGTCCTCACCACCAGATTCCGGTCCATCTTTCTTCTCCTGTTCGGTATCCTCTCGTTGCTTTCCTCTCGCGGTCCTTCTAGAGGGTTCTGACGATCGAGTCGACTAGGACCTGGATGATCTACTTGAGAACATCCTCTAGGACGAGGTGGATTGTTAGCGGCGGCTCTGGGTTGTGATGAAAAAACAACATATTGCTTTTAATGCGTTCTCTGGACGACCTCCGCCATCCTTGTCCTGGAAATCATTCAAAACATTCTCCGGATGGGCGGCGAGCCACTGGACGATCTAGATTAACCTGGATGACCAGGTTCTTGGCTTGGTCCAGGAACATTGACGATAGATGGAGGCCTATCTCTTCCTCGAGGTGGTCTTTCATGCTCCACCGTATCTTCGACATTAACTTGAAGGCTTCGATTTCTTGCAATGTTGGATGATTGACAATCGATCATTGTTACGTCTCCCCCGACGACGGCGCCAAATGTTTCGTCCGCTTGTCCAACAAGTAAGTGTAGAGGCTTAGCTTCCTTGTCGAGCAAGTAGAGTAGTATCTTGAGTGTTCTTCGATGGAGACTTGTGCAACAATGCCCGAATTATAGCTTGATCCCGAGCCTTGGCTTCGCTCCCGAACCTCGCACAAAGGGACCCACCCCGGAGGTTTGGGTGGTGGTTCCCCCTCCGATGCTTAAGTCAGTTATCAGGAGTTGTAAGAGAAAGTAGAGATAGAAAGAGAATGAGAGAGAATTTATCAGAGTGACTTTTCACTGTTTGCATTGAATGTGTTTTTCTCCTGATTTCAGGGGTATTTATAGTGATAGCAAGTTGACAGCTAACCTTAAAAACCGACCTACAATAGTGGCCTCCGATTGGGCGAGGAATCGGAGTCACGCCACGTGGCGTACAATGACCGGGGAATGTCTATTATCCACTCTCCTTCACCACTTGGCACTGTTGGGCTTCGACTAATGGGCCGAACTTGATCCTTTTAACTCACTGAGTATAGCCCAGAGATTCAGTTTACTCTTATTTTAAAAATAGGGCGACACGTGTACGACTCTGATGAGCCCATGTGTCGTAAAGGGAGCCGTAGATATTATGCTACAACAATTATCATATTTGTTTTCAATATTACTATTAATATTGATATTATTATTAATATTATAATAACGATGAATTTGTAATTATTTTTAAATTTTTTATTTTTTTATTTTTTTTATTCTTTTATTTTTTTATATTTTATTTTATTTATTATTATTATTATTTATTATTTTTATTTATTTATTATTATTTATTATTTACTATTTATTATTTATTATTAGTATTATTATTATTTATTATTTATTATTTATTATTTATTATTTATTATTATTATTATTATTATTTATTATTATTTATTATTATTTATTATTTATTATTTATTATTTATTATTTATTATTTATTATTTATTATTTATTATTTATTATTTATTATTTATTATTATTATTATTTATTATTTATTATTTATTATTTATTATTTATTATTTATTATTTATTATTATTATTTTTATTATTTATTTATTATTATTTACTATTTAATATTTATTATTTATTATTATTTAGTATTATTATTATTTATTATTTATTATTTATTATTTATTATTATTATTATTTATTATTATTATTTATTATTAAAATTATTTATTATTATTTATTATTATTATTATTATTATTTATTATTTATTATTTATTATTTATTATTAATTATTAATTATTTATTATTTATTATAAATATTATTTATTATTATTTATTATTATTATTATTATTTATTATTTATTATTCATTATTTATTATTTATTATTAATTATTTATTATTATTATTTATTTATTATTATTTACTATTTATTATTTATTATTTATTATTTATTATTTATTATTTATTATTTATTATTCATTATTTTTTATTTATTATTTATTATTATTATTTATTTATTATTATTTACTATTTATTATTTATTATTTATTATTTATTATTTATTATTTATTATTTATTATTTATTATTTATTATTTATTATTATTATTATTATTATTATTATTATTTATTATTTTTTATTATTAATGTTATATATTATTATTTATTATTATTATTATTTGTTATTATTATTATTTATTATTTATTATTTATTATTTATTATTTGTTATTATTATTTATTACTACATTTATTATTTATTATTGATTATTTATTATTTATTGTTTATTATTTATTATTTATTATTTATTATTTATTATTTATTATTTATTATTTATTATTTATTATTTATTATTTATTATTTATTATTTATTATTTATTATTTATTATTTATTATTATTATTATTATTATTATTATTTAAAAAAAATAAGTTCAGTTCAGCAAGAATAAGTTAAGTTCAGCAAAAATAAATTCAGTTCAGCAAAAATAAGTAAAAATAAGTTCAGTTCCGCAAAAATAAGTTCAGTTCAGCAAAAATAAAATAAGTTCAGTTCAGTTCAGCCAAAATAAGTTCAAAAGAACAGGGCCTTACCCTTAATTTTCTCTCTCTTCTTCTTAAACCATACCCATTTATCTCTCCCTTCTTCCTCCTCTTCTCTTCTCTTCTCTTCTCTTCTTCTGTCTCTCTCCTCAAACCCACAACTTTCTCTCCATCACCCTGATAATTGCGGAGTCTACATGATAAACCCAATTGAAGCATATATGCGCATTTGAACTTACAAATTTATGCCCCTGAAAAGACTATCAAAACAAACCTTGAGATGTCATCCCCACTTTTCTGTTTTTGTTTCTTACTTTGACTCTCTCACCCTGATAGCTAAGTCAACATATGCCACAATGGGATGTCCTGTATTGTTGGTGTTTGGGTGGTGGTGGGTATTGTATTGTTGGTGTTTGGGTGGTGGTGATGATGGAAGGCAACTGTTGGTGATGATTATTATTGGTGCTTAGGTGGGTATAATTGGTCATGGTTATTATTGGTGTTTGGGCGGCTGTTGCTCAGTTAGGGGTGGCAGCTGGTTAGGTTGGTGGGTCGTTGTATTTGGCAGAACCGCACAAGTGTTGAGGGGAGATGTGGTGGTGGGGCAGGGGTTGTCGTGGTGGCGGTGATGACTCATGAGAAGTATATAAGATGGATTTTTAGTGAGGAAATGAATTTTAAGAAATGGAGGGAAAGGGAGGGAAATGGAGGAAGCTGTCCAATTGTTGAGGAAAATGGAGGAAGACATTGTAGAGAGAAAAGGAGAGGAGAGAGAAAGAATTTTAAGAAATGGAGGGGAAACGAAGAGAAATGAACCAATGAAAAGGAAGAGAAATGAAGGGAAATGAAAGTTGGACGGTCAAACGCAAATATTTAACGGTCAATGAAGGAAATCCGAAAAAGATTTCATTTCGCAAAAAAATTTAGTTTTAGGTTTCATTTCGTAAAAAAATTTGGTTTTAGGTTGAAAGTTGCAAAAAAACTTTTAAAAGGTTGTTTTTCGCAAAAAAATGGTTTAAAAAGGTTGTTTCTGACAAAAAACTCAATATATTAATATATCCCCATGTTTCAAGTTATATTGCCTATCAAATTTCCATTTATCATAATAGTGACAATAAAACATCAAATCAACTTTGCTGTATTATAAAAATATCTAATAAACCTACCAGCCCTTAATTTATGCTTAGCCTTTTACTAGATAGAAAACACAAATATTAATTATCTGAACGAGAAATTTGCGAAAAATATATTGTAGTTAATAACAATCAATGTATAAATAGGAACGGAAATGTAACGTGTAACACCCCAGAATTTCAAAGCGGAAAAAGAAAGAAATAATAATATATTTAATAGGACGATGGCGGAAACATCGTCTTCTGGGAATGTCACTACTACAAGAATAGTGTTTAAATAACTAAGTGATAAAACAACCATAAGTAAGTACTATAAGTAAATTAATTACTTAGATTAAAATCGAAATGAAAAAACTATCTCAAACTAAAGAGAAGTCTAGAACTAAAACCCCTAATAGATTATTTATCGCATCTCAACCCGAGCCCAAAATCAAAGAAAATCCCCATCAACACAACCTGCAAAAATATACAACAAATATCCACAATCAGTGGGGAGTAACTAGCAGTTCTCCCAGAACAAAAGCAATCAAAGTACGATTCAGAGATAGATTAATAAGAAATGAAATCATACAATCATTATAACAATAACATGCATCTAAAAACCATAAAGCTCATAGGTAATACAAGTGATCATCAATAGTAAATAAACAAGATATAGTGAGTGAATAAAATCTAAAATACATAAATAATAATAAATCAAGAATACAACAAGTTATTGAGTCAAAAACCGAACGCCAGTGAATCGCAATTCACTTCTTAAGGTTTCTCAGATCGCAATCTCCAGGTCAGTCTATGGGCTTACGTTCCCCACTGCCTGTGTCTAAGAATGGCCAAACTCCCGATGCAGGGTAGAACACGCAGAACTCCCTGACCTCTCGGACGACAACAATTAACCCAGGTGTACCCCTAGTTCGCAAACCAGGTGGTTGGCATGTTCTTCACCGGAGACTACATCTATCCCACCGGATATTCTTATCTCAAAATAAAATCATGCATATCATCAAAGTATCATTCATCTTAAAAATATTCATCAAAAAGGGATGCCACCCGGCCTTATACCCATAATTCATCAAAAACAACTCTTCATAATTCCTCAAAATTAATAACTTACAAGCTTTCAACAAATGTCTCTCACAATAAACACTTGAACATTTCTAAACATCAACAATGATATTAAACTAGTTTTTACGGCACCAACAATTCAATCAAAAATGCATCACCAATTAACTCCAAAACTTATTCATTAAAAGAGTAGTAACAATTAATCATTTTCTTTCATAAATCAAACATAAACATAAAGATATCCAAAAATACTTACTGCAATCTACTGAACATCAGCAACCCAGAACATAATAGATTACAAATTATTTCTGATTAACAAGCCCTCAAATAATTTAAAAGTGTATCCTCAATTTCACAACAAAAACCCAATAATAATTATTAAACTAATACGTTCGAGTAGTAAAATCACACAAAAATTGTCATATGACCCTAATGGCTCTACTGACATGGTACACATTTTATTTATAATTTTCGGACTCCAAAAGTAATTATAAAAGTTAATATACGATTTACTCAATAAAGCCAATATAATAACTAAAAATATAAATAAACGCCCAAAAATTACCAAAAATTTACAAAACATGCTTACTCACGGAAATACATATTATACAAAGAAATGAATTTTTCGGCCTCCAGAAATAATTTTCATGATTTATATATACTAACAGAAACGAAATTGCAAAAAACAGATACATCAATTAAATAAACCAGTACACAGTAGGCAAAAATTATTCTAAGGCATGGAATACATACTACGCATACAACATGATCTAAGAAAAATAATTTCAGTAATTTTAACATCTGTTTAATAATTATTATGCAATTTAGCCAAAAACGCACAAAACACCAATTAAATCAAATAAATACCAAAAATCATACGAAAATTATTTTTCTCTTTACAGTAATCACACAGCATGCATCAAGTATATTCATGTCAAATTTCGTCAATAATTTCATTCAAAAAGTATTTTAAATAATTCCTAGCGTAATAATCTAATACCGAATAATACCCTAATCACTATGGTTCTAAGATAACTACTAGTTACCTGGAACGTCGGGAGGAGAGCTGAGTCTAAAGAGATAGTTAAGAGCTACGCATACAATCCAATTCCTCTTCTAACCCCAAGGCATAACGAACGAGAATTGAAGCAACCAGTCACTAGGCATTTTCTTCTTGAACGTTGAAAAATCTCATTTCACACTGCTCTGTTCCGACCATGATTCCCGGTGATCAAAAGCTCAAATTCTAAATCGCTCTGGTCAGAGTGTAGAACAGGATGTTATAAACGTTCTGTCCAAATTTGAAGACGATCCAACGGTTAGATCTCCGGCTACAGTTATTTTCGTGAAGGTGTGACAGGAAAAACCGGGTTGAACCTTTCTATTCTTTTCCTCTTCCTTTTCTCTCTTTCTTTTCTTGAAAACGGTGAGGGTTAAATGCAAATGATGCTGAACTTCTTTTAATAAAAATCAGAATTTTATGGCAAGGAAAAAATGAAGGGTTTAGGAGAATGATTAGGGGGGTTATGGGGGTTACAATCTATCAAGAGTCACCAATTAAAAGAAATGAAATAAAAGAGGAGAAACTTCTTCCTTCTCCCTCCCCATAGCCGGCTGTCCAAGCCCAAGTACACCAAGAAGATTTCGGCCCAAGTCATCAAAGGTCCATGCATCAAAAGTCCGTCACGCGGTAAATCGATAAATTCCTAAATCGCGCCTAAACTTTGAAAATACTTAATAATGAAAATAACTCTAATAAATTATATAATAAATATAAATATAATAAACACATTAGCACGCCACATGCGATGCAACATTTCATCACCCAAGTAGGTCCAACGACGTTACAAAAACGCTACACGACAAAACAGCATCCTAAACGTCTAAACAAATAACGAAATTAGTATAACCTTTAAAATAAATAACTAACAACTTAAAATAAATATATATATAAATATATCACAATATATAAATATATATACACATTTTCACAACACGCTCCAAAATAATCTAAATAATAAATTATTTATTTTTACGAAAAATATCATTTTAATGTAAACAAACACCAAAAATAAAGAGTGAAAATTACGGGGTGTTACATAACGTGTCTTTATGACCCGAAAAATGATATTACAAACTTTGTCGTGTCGAATCAACTAATTTAAAGGACCGATCAATTGTATGATATGAGTTTGTGAGAAAGGGGTAACTATTTGTCTTAAAGACACTTATAAATTTATATATGAGTGATCTATATATTAAGATAAAAAGCTACCCTTTAGACGCAGGTAACCTTTTGTCCTAAATAGGTCACTTTTACTTATATTCAACTAATTCAAGTGACTCATTTAAGGTAAGCAACTATTCTTTATTTATAAATGACTCATTTTAACTTAAAAGAGGAACCCATTTTGCAAAAAGTGAATGATATCACAATAAATTTATTATGCACCGGTACTCAATACTAATTGAAAGTTATGAAGCATTTGAGGTAGTTACGTGTCATCTAAATGCATATGCTGATAATGGAGGCATGTATTTCAATTGATTTCATAAAAAATAAATATAAACGAATTATACGCAATGACCCGAGGCATCGCACGGGGCAACAACTACTTTTTTTTGGTGTTTAGAGAGCCATATGGACGGGGATGAGAATCGATCACAGGATCTCGTGAAATAGGGAAGGGAGCTCTAACTAACTGAGCTATCCATCACTCTCGCAACAACTAGTTATTATACTATAACTTATGGTGTAACAACCAACAAAACAACCACTTCTCTTCCCCCCTCTCTCTTCCCTCATGTTACAAAATTTTTATTTCTCTTTCGAATCTCTCTCTCTTCAACTCCACCCCTCCTCGCCATTATTATCCTGTCTCAAGCTCAAACCCCCACCTACACCTCTTCTTTCTCTCTCCTCTTTTCAAATTAATCTATTTGGCCTTCGCATTTGCATCAATACCTTAATTTATATTATCTCTCTCTTTCTCTCTCCTTCTCTCCACGTCTTTCGATTTTTTCCCTCTTATTTCGAATAATAACTCCGATGATATACAATTCTCAGCCTATCTTCCGTTAGGTCAGCTTTGAATGCTGCTTTTTGAGTTTTGTAGTTGAATTTTGTTGGTTGAGGTCAGAGATGTAAGTTTCAGAGTCGAACTTGGGAGAGAGAAAGGTATTTTTTGAACCAGTGGACTCGGATCCATATCCTCGATTGGGTCGCCGAATAGGTCGATGTGTAATGCTAATGTTGGTGATGGTGATGGTGATGGTGGTGGTGATGGTTGTGCTAGATCCACGGACGCATATGTTGTTGTATCTCTAAGATTAACAAAGTCATTATAATCTCTGTTTATGAGATTGACGAGCTGATGCTTCAGCGAAGATAGATGCGAGTGAGGCTGCTATCGAAGAGTGTTGAATGGTACAAATTCAGTAGAAAAACTATCATTACAATTAGTTCTCATTACCTCCTTTTGGGTAAAACTTATCAATAATGACCTGAAACATAGCTAAAAATGATCGAAACAGTTCCAAAATGATAGGAAATATATCTATAATGATATGAAAGAGTTTTATAAATGACATGAAACAGATTTAAAAATGACATGATCAAACAGTTCATGAAAGCGTTTTATAAATGAAAACAAACAAAAGTAAAATGACATAAAACGGATCAGATTTAATATGAAAACTTATGACAAATTGACATCAGAAAATAGAACTCGAATAACATGAAATAAATGATAAAATAACATCAAATTCATGTCATTGTTTGTGTCGTCCATGTCATCTTTGTTGAAGTCTGTATCATTATGTGTACGTGAAATTTTGTTATACAATAAGTTATGGTGTAATATGAAAACTCATGACAAATTGACATCAGAAAATAGAATTCGAATAACATGAAATAAATGATAAAATAACATCAAATTCATGTCATTGTTTGTGTCGTCCATGTCATTTTTTGTTGGAGTCTGTATTATTATGTGTACGTAAGATTTTGTTATACAATAATTTATGGTGTAATACGTTACGCTTTCAAATATTCATCTTAAACATTAAACAATAGAGCTTGTGGGAGAGAGTGGTGTCGTCCATGTCATATTTAATATGAAAACTTATGACAACATTAGAAAATAGAACTCGAATAACATGAAATAAATTAAATAACATCAAATTCATGTCATTGTTTGTGTCGTCCATGTCATTTTTGTTGGAGTCTGTATCATTATGTGTACGTGAGATTTTGTTATACAATAAGTTATGGTGTAATACGTTACGCTTTCAAATATTCATCTTGAACATTAAACAATAGAGCTCGTGGGAGAGAGTGGTGTCGTCCATGTCATATTCAATATGAAAACTTATGATAAATTGACATTAGAAAATAGAACTCGAATAACATGAAATAAATGATAAAATAACATCAAATTCATGTCATTGTTTGTGTCTCCATATCATTTTTGTTGGAGTCTGTATCATTATGTGTACGTGAGATTTTGTTATACAGTTAGTTATGATGTAATATGTTACGCTTTCAAATATTCATCTTAAACAATAGAGCTCGTGGGAGAGAGTGGTGTGGGATGAGGGTTTGTGGTTCTTTTTACACTCCTGTTTAATTTTGGCTTTGATCAGTTACATCTATTTTACAGCTTGTGGAGTAAATTCACCGTTGCTTATTGATATCCAAGATTATGTCTTCTATCCTTATGGCCTAATTTTTCCTCCAACCAATTTCTACTTTTTGAATCATCTAAAAAGTTATTCGAGTTTTATTTCTCACTCCATCTGATCTCTAGTGAGTGCACACAAAAATCTATAGTGATGTTACATATTTTTATTTTTCCCCACTCTCAAAGTGTCTACCCACAAACCCAAGTCGGATTAACCTGTGAGAGGTTTCGATTTGGTAGGACCCATCATCTTATCATGGGGTCCCCAGTGGGGGCAAAAAAAAATAGTGATGTTACATATTGAGATCAGAGGATTATTTTTTTTGTTTCCGTGTAACTTTTTTCGTAGCTTATGAATAACATATATGTAATCTTTGAGTGTGACTTAAGATTTATGGAGATAAAGGTGCAAGCGAGGTAACCAATATTAATACAATTCCACTGGATGTGTTTTTTTTTTGTGTGCAAAAAGAGAGGAACAACCTCAAGAAAACATAAACATAAAAACTAATACAAATAAAATTAGGGGGATAAAGCGTGGCATAGCGCGACTCCAACATTCCACTAGATGGGTGATTGGTGAGTGATGTGGGTTGTGAAATTTTTTACACCTACTGCAATGCAATCATACATCCATTGACAATACCAAGCAAACTAGTGTTCAATGAAACTTTTCTTTCCTGCCATGGATTAATATTTAGGTATGAGGTCGCCCTTAAAATTAACACAAAGATCTTCAAACTCATTCACCCGAATATGAAGATTAAAATTATTCATGAACTGCTTTAAGGTTGTGAACGGGAGTAATATAAAAAAAGGGCTCACTAACTTATCTATATAAAGGCACAAAAGCTAAACTGACTTAATATCGATAAACTCGCATGTAGCATACACTTCTCGAGCGAGCAATGCCTAGCTGTCCAGCCGTGAGTTTTAAGGCAAAATGCTACAAATTGATTTTCCGAAAATATAAACATCCTCTCGCTCCACTTGGGCTGGGATTGTCTGGCCGGGTTCGAGATGTTTCCTCCCTTTACTCCAGATCCAATAAGTGACGAGGCTTTATTGGGGCCTAAGAGAGCCATGGTCCTTGCAGTCCCTAACATAACTTTGAAGAAAATCAAGGGTAACAAATGGTTGTATCTTGTTTATTGGTAAACTGACGCCCCTTCCACAACCATGTTTATAATTATTTGTTAAACTGGTCTACCTCCACAACAAAGCCTGGCTTCGCCTAGCCCATGTTATACTTCTACAATGGCACATTGTGAAATGTTTTTCTAGCCCATTTCTAATCTTTGGTGGTATGGCCCATAGTTATTAACTTACCCATCCGTATTGCAAAAGGCCTAATCTTATAATGAAATGATTGACGAGGCTATTTCCCATATTTTCATTTTATGACCCATCCCTATGCCGCTATGCCAAAGCTATTGGCTTACCCATCCCTTTTGCAAAATCCCAATTTTTCATCACGCGGACTTCACAACCGAAACAAAGGAATGACGTCATTTCCTTATTTATGTGGAAAATTTTGGTTCGTGCCTTTCTACTTTTTATTTTTTCGCACTGAAATTCGTGCCTTTCTCTAAGAACTCCGGCGATTCATTGTCCCAAAATGCTAGTATTTTATTTTTTCTTCATATATAAGTTCTTGTAGTATTTCAACAAAAACCTTCCAAGTGAAGTAAGCCGTACACGTACAGAAAAAAATCAATAACGCATAAATTAGTACTCAAATAAAATCATCGGAAACCTTTACAAAAATAGAACACCAAATAATATTTCAGAAGGGGGAAAATAATTCTAAAAATAGCAAACAATAGCAATTCTACGAAATGCTCATATACCGACTTTTCGATGATATGCGCCGTTATAAATACCAAATGCATAAATGGACTAGATTCACGTACACCACCTTTTTGCCGCCTTTCTCAAAAACAACTTGTTTAGCCACCAAGAAACAAAGATGCCCATTGTCGACACTTTCGGTGCCTTCTTCAAAGGTTGGCTCGAACGTCAACAAGCCTTCCTCGACCAACTTGTTGACACAGCCAAGCACGAGGACAAGAACAGCAGCCAACTAATCGAACAGGTACTCTCGCATTACGCGGAGTACTATGAGAAGAAGGCTCAAGTCATCTGGCAAGATGTGTTCGTTGCCTTGTCGCCACCCTGGCTAACTCCCATTGAGAAAACCTTCCTTTGGGTGGGAGGGTTCAAGCCCTCGCTTACCTTTTGTTTGGCGGAGGTTTCTAATAATTCTGACATGATATCAGAGCAGGTTGAGAAGTTGACAAGTTTAAAAGCCGAAACTATATGGGCATAAAGGAACTTGGTGGAAGCGTTGGCCTCTGTACAAGAGAGCATGTATTGGGTAATTATGTATCATGTTTATATTGATGTATTGGGTTTTATATTTGTCATGTTGTATTATGGGCCAACGCCCTTATTATACCTTGTATATAAGCTGCTCTTTCACAGCTTGTGAAGATTAAGGAAATACATAACCTAATTTATCATGGTATCAGAGCCAGGCCCACAGATGGGTCCGTTAATTTACTCTGGAACAATTGAAGAATGGACCTCATATGTGAGGGAGTGTTGAAGCTATAATTAGCGCACACCACATGTGAGTGTCCCACATCGATTAAAGAAGAGAGATGGTTTCACTTTATAATGCAAAGGGGCTACTCCCCTTATTGCCATATGGTTTTAAGGTGGAACCTCCTTTGTGTTGTGAAGTGTACTATCTCTCCTTGTGATGGGTGCGCCCATATTTAACATGGTATCAGAGCCTCAACCACAAACAACCTAGATTTTTTTTCTCCTCTACTGTTCTTGCCCAGCCGACCACCCGCGTGCGTCTTTGCTGCAGCCATGACTGACGAGGCCAAGATCGACCTTCACTCTCCGTTTTACTTAGGTTCCGGCGACCAACCCGGTAACCTTATCACCCATGTGACTCTCAAGGGGGATAATTACGTGGCTTGGACAAGGGCCATAATCTTGTCCCTTAAGGCTCGACGCAAATTCGGTTTCGTCGACGGAACCATTCACAAACCCGAGGCTTCCAAGAAACTTCGTGACTGGGAAACAGTGAACTCCATGATTGTTTCATGGATATTGCGAAGTTTGGATTCCAAACTTGCCTCTTCTATACCCTTTTACGATGATGCTAAGGATTTATGGACTTATCTTGAACACCGATTTTGCGTTCCTAATGGCCCTCGATTACAGCAGCTTCGGGCTACGATCGTCGACTGTAAACAGTCCAAAACCATGCCCATCGAGGATTACTTCAATACCTTGACCGGACTTTATGACGAACTTCACCGTTTGAAGCCTTTACATCAATGCTCTTGTGGAAAGTGTGACTGTGATGTGGGCGCCAAAGTGGTCGGATCGCGAGGAAGAAATTCTTCACCAATTTTTAATCGGCCTAGATGATGATATTTATGGTGCTGTGCGCTCCAATCTGCTCTCGTCATCTCCTCCTGTTGATCTTACTCGAGCCTATCAAGCTCTCCTCCAAGAGGAGCGCTCTCGTGCTATCGCTCGCGGCAAAGCTATCAAAGACGACACCCATGCCTTTGCAATCCAAACTGACCCACGTAAGTCTGCTCGTCCCGATAAGCGTAATCTGGTTTGCTCCTACTGTAAACGTCGCGGTCATGATCGCGATAATTGTTTTAAGCTTATTAGTCCACCCGCTTGGTGGGTTGAGAAGTACGGGAATTCTGCCTCGGGGTCCTTACCTGCTGCTGCCACGGATTCCAGCACTGCTGCCCGTCCCAAGTCCCTTGCTGCAGCCCCATCTGTTCGTGCTCATGCCGTCACTGACTTGCCGGGTCCTACCCCGCCTGCTGATGCTTCAGCCACGGCTTCTCTTAGCCAAGAACAGGTTCATCTACTCTTGAATATGCTTACCACTAACAAGTCTTCCGGTGATCGTATGGCGGGTAAGTCTTCTTCTTTGTTATGGATCATTGATACCGGCGCCTCGCATCATGTCACCGGTGATTTTTCTTGTTTATCTCATGTAAGCAATGTCACTGATTGTCCTGTGGGCCTTCCTAAT
The DNA here is from genome assembly GCA_947646795.1 of Beta lomatogona. Classification (NCBI taxonomy): domain Eukaryota; kingdom Viridiplantae; phylum Streptophyta; class Magnoliopsida; order Caryophyllales; family Amaranthaceae; genus Beta; species Beta lomatogona. The sequence continues at coordinate 88,826 of CANSNZ010000783.1, read as the reverse complement.
GGCTCTCGTGCTCTAGCTACTCTTGCGGGTAGTGTCACTCTTCCCGGGGGTGTTCTTTTACACCATGTGCTTTATGTACCGCAATTGACTTGCAATCTCATCTCTGTCTCGCAGTTGATTGATGACTCTCATTGTATTGTGAATTTCACTGACTCTTTGTGTGCTATTCAGGACCAACGCTCGGGGACCCTGATTGGAGCCGGTGAACGTCGTGATGGACTTTATTATTTTCGGAGTATTTCAACAGTGCATTCTGTGCTTGTTCCGGGTTTGACCGAGTTTGAGTTATGGCATCGTAGATTAGGTCATCCTTCTGACCGCGTTGTCAAGTTAGTTCCTGCTATTCGTTCTAGTACTAGTCCGAAAAAGTTGAATAAAGCTTGTATTACTTGTCCTTTCGCTAAACAAACTAAGGATAGTTTTCCTGTTAGTGATCATAATGCAAGTCGTATCTTTGAATTAATTCACTGTGATTTATGGGGGCCCTATTCTACGCCTTCTACTTGTGATGCCATTTATTTCTTAACTTTGGTGGATGATTTCTCTAGAGCAGTATGGGTCTATTTACTTCGTGATAAAACTGAAGTTCACAAAGCTTTTCATAGTTTCTTTGCCATGATTGAGCGTCAATTTGATAAACTTGTGAAAATTGTGCGTAGTGATAATGGAACTGAGTTCAACTGCATGCTTGAGTATTTTTCTTCTTGTGGCATTGTATTTCAAACCTCTTGTGTGGGTACCCCTCAACAGAATGGTCGTGTTGAGCGTAAACATCGCCACATTCTTAATGTTGCTCGTGCTTTGATGTTTCAAGCTCATCTTCCTGTCACTTTTTGGGGCGAATGTGTTCTCACTGCGGTTCACTTGATTAATCGGACTCCCTCGGGTGTGTTACAAGATCGTACCCCCTATGAGATGCTTTATGGTCATGAGCCTGATTTTGATGTTTTGCGCATTTTTGGTTGTTTGTGCTTTGCTCATAATCAAAAATCTAAAGGCAACAAGTTCGCTCCTCGTAGTCGTCGTTGTGTTTTTATGGGTTACTCTACTGGCAAAAAGGGGTGGAAATTGTATGATTTGGAGAAAGATGTATTCTTTGTCTCTCGTGATGTCCGTTTTCATGAAAACGAATTTCCGTTTGCTGATATAACTCCCTCTCCTGATGTTGCTTCTAATGGTCCACTTGGTGTTGATTCCCTTTTTTTGGATGACTTGGAGTCTATTTTGGTGGATAATGGTGGGTCAACTGAGCCTACTGTTGCTCCTGGTCCGCTTGTTTCTTCGGCCTTGCAGCCCATGCTCTCCTCTCCTCCTGGGCCTTCCCCTGTGGTTAATGGGCCGGAAGCCTCTGCTGCCAACACGCTAGGCGCTGAGCCCAGCCTTCCCCCTCATGCGGTCTCCCCGCTGGGAGCTGAGCCCAGTTCTCATTCTCCTCCTGGGCCCCCGCTGGATGATGCGCCTCACTCATCTACGCCCCCCTCTGAGCCCAATTGCTCGCTTGGGCCTGCTGAGCCTTCGGCTTCTCCTTCTTCTGGCTCGCTGGCCACTCTTGGGCGTGGTCACAGGACCAAGCGTCCCTCTACGTTGCTTCGAGATTATGTCACGCACTCTGTTCAGAAAATAAGTCCATCACCTCGTTCACTAGACTCCACTGGCTCCCCAGGTACTCCTTACCCCTTAGCACACTTTGTGTCTTATGATAAATTTTCTTTGCGCCACCGTATTTTTCTTGCAGCTGTTTCAGAAGCTTTTGAACCCCGCAATTTTGCGGAAGCTATGAAAACTCCTGGATGGCAGGATGCTATGCAGCAGGAGATTATTGCTCTTGAAGATAATGGTACATGGGTCATGGAATCTCTTCCTCCCGGGAAAAAGGCTCTTGGTTGTAAGTGGGTTTACAAGGTTAAGCATCATTCTGATGGGACTGTTGAACGTCTCAAGGCTCGTCTTGTTATTTTTGGTAATCATCAGGTGGAGGGTATTGACTACACTGAGACTTTTGCTCCTGTTGCTAAGATGGTCACTGTTCGTGTTTTTTTAGCTATTGCTGCAGCTAAAAATTGGGAGTTACATCAGATGGACGTCCATAACGCTTTTCTTCATGGTGATTTAGATGAGGAAGTGTTTATGCGTCCTCCTCCAGGTTTCACTCCTCCCCGACCTGGCTTAGTTTGTCGCTTGAAGAAGTCTCTTTATGGCCTTCGTCAAGCCCCTCGGTGTTGGTTCTCCAAGCTTGCTAATTCTCTCTTGTCCTATGGCTTCTCCCAGTCCTACTCGGATTACTCCCTCTTCACTCTGACCAGTGGTTCTGTCCAGCTCTCTGTGCTCGTCTATGTTGATGACTTGATTATTTCAGGTAATGCCACTGCTGCCATCGCTTCTTTTAAGGCTTACCTTAGTTCTTGCTTTCATATGAAGGACTTAGGTGTGCTTAAGTACTTCCTTGGCATTGAGGTTGCTCGTAGTTCCGATGGTATTTTTCTGTGTCAGCGGAAGTACACGTTGGATATTATTACTGAGGCCGGCCTCTTGGGGGCCAAGCCTGCTACCTTTCCTATTGAGCAGAATCACGCTCTTGCTCTTGCTACTGGTGATTTCCTTCCTGATCCTGAGCCCTATCGTCGTCTTGTGGGTCGTCTTATCTATCTTTCCTTCACTCGCCCTGATTTGGCCTATGTCGTACACATTTTGGCACAGTTCATGCAGCATCCTCGTATTGATCATTGGGATGCCGCTCTCCGAGTTGTCCGTTACTTAAAGGGGTGTCCTGGTCAGGGTATTCTCCTTAGTGCCCACTGTGATCTCACTCTCTCTGGTTGGTGTGACTCGGATTGGGCCAGCTGTCCTCTTACTCGGCGTTCTCTCACTGGTTGGTTGGTGTTTCTTGGTGCTTCTCCTATCTCCTGGAAGACCAAGAAACAACATACTGTGTCTCGTTCTTCCGCCGAGGCTGAATATCGTTCTATGGCCGATGTTACCTCCGAGTTGAAATGGCTTAAGGCCTTGCTTGAAGGTCTTGGGGTTCACCAGCCCAAGGCCATGCGTCTTTTCTGTGATAGTAAGTCCGCCCTCTATCTTGCTCAAAATCCTGTGTTCCATGAACGTACGAAACATATCGAGGTCGACTGTCACTACGTTCGTGATGCGATCCAGGCTGGACTTATTGCTCCCTCCCATGTTTCCACCATTGAGCAGCTTGCTGACATCTTCACTAAGGCTCTTGGCAAGAAACAATTCATGTATCTTCTTCGCAAGTTGGGCATTTGTGATCCGCATGCTCCAACTTGAGGGGGGGTATTGGGTAATTATGTATCATGTTTATATTGATGTACTGGGTTTTATATTTGTCATGTTGTATTATGGGCCAACGCCCTTATTATACCTTGTATATAAGATGCTCTTTCACAGCTTGTGAAGATTAAGGAAATACATAACCTAATTTATCAGCATGGGGTCTCCACCACTTGTAAGCCTTGTTAAGCAATATGGAAGGTTAGTGGACGGCGAGGTGTCGGATTTCGCTGACGTGATCGATAAATGGAAGGAGTCGATGTCGAGGGTGCTTGAAAGTGCGGATACCCTCCGTAGGAATACTGTGATTAAGGTAATAGAAATCCTTAACGTGAAGCAAGGATTGAAGTTCCTAGCTGTTGTTGCCAAGTATTATCTTGGAATAAGAACCTGGGGACTTCAAGATGATGTCCAAAGAGATTCATAAGAGGGGCGTAATAATGCATATGTGACTCAATTGAAGCTCAAGTGTTGTCTCCGAATATATTCAAACCATAAAAGATTAAAAAAGTTCAAATGAACAACTAGTATGCCCTTTAGCTTCTGAAGCTTATTACTTTTATATTAAACTTGAGAGTAAACGGTGCTGGTTGTTTTGGCTTCTCATAGGACCATAAATATATGAGAAGTGGTGCAATCGTTTGTAGTCTATTCTTATCTAAGTGTAAAACTTTGGCGGTAATGAACAAAGTTTAGTTGAGTTTGTTTATTTTATTTTTTATTTTTTTTTGTGTGGTGTTATATGAAGACTGGCTTAGTGCATGAAGACACTCATAGCACTATCACGGCAGCCCTGTATAAATATACAGTATCATATTATATAACTGTCATGGATATTGGGGAGGTGATTAGTGGAATAGTGGTAATTTTGAAGCTTATTCACCTCATATTCACCCATGCACCGCGCGCAATTACATTTGCCGCTCATACACAAAAGAGTAACAAAACTAAATACCAAATCTAATTATCCACACAGAAGCTAAGTATGTTATCTGAGAAAATGTTAAAATTGTTTCTTTGATGTATGATAAAGTTCATATATCATATGGTTACATCTAAACATTTTTCTTTTAGTTTAAAGATATTATTAAATTTGAAATTACTATGATACAATTCATGATCTAGGAGTAAGAAATGTAGAGAGAAAACTAGAGAGAGGAAAGCGGGAGGTTCTCATTTATCATGCCGGGCAAGTAAGGGTCGAATCCCAAGAGACTAATTGATTCAAAGTAGTTAAATTGACTCTAATTAACCCTAAGCTAGTAATCAAAATAAGTGATGATGAACTAATCTAACTAAATCAAATGAAATTATTAAGAGTGAATCAAGAACTAAAGACATCTAGGTTTAAGTATCTCCACTAACACGAATTAATGCCACAAACAATCCCTTTTCGTTTAATTAATTAATAGGTAATTCATAGGATAGACGCGCCCTAATGATACTAAGGATTTATTTCGATCAATCAATAGCTTCCTTAACAATGCAATCGTGCCTATTTTCATGGAGTCATGCAAATTAAGGACTTTAAACATAGCATCCTAACATCCTAATAAATTCCATCAACTACTTTCGTGACAATTTCCTTTATCTTAAATTAGGGTTCTAGATTCGATTAAGAGTCAACTTTCGTTGCAAAAAAAAAATTAATCACATTCAATAAATACTATTTCTAGTCATATATTGATAATAAAACCAACCCTAAAATAAATGAATCATAAATTAATCAAGATTTGGGATTTGGGAATTAAACATACATCAATTTATGTTAGGGTTCAACCTAACCCTAGAATAGGGAACTACTCACACATGATGATTGAATAAACAAAATAAAGATTAAGAGAAAGCATGATTAATAATTAAAATTATAAAAGAGAATACTTGAATTGATGATGAAAAGATGAAGTCTTGAATAGTTCTCCAAAGCTAAACAAACGTTCCAAGAGAGAGAAAATAATAAGAAGTCTTACTTGAATAATGAATAATGAATAATCAGAAAAACCCTAATATAAAATTGTATCTCCTAATACTAGTAGAATTCTAAGTTACAAGATAAGGATAGTCCACTTAATCATTAAAAGAGGCGGAATTTAGCAATCCGCGTGCGCGTAGGCAGCTTGAGGCATACTGGGCCAACTTGCAAAGCCCATATCTCACATAATGTAACTCGCCTTGGGCCTAGCAACCTATCGTTGGAAAGCTCTTCAAGCGTACTTTCCAATGCCGCTGGAATCATCCAATTATCACTGACAAGTCAAAAGTTATGAACAAAAGAGTGAACATGACTCGATTTCCACAATTCTTTCAATAAATTCCAACTCCGATTTAGCTCCAAATTGCACTCAAATATATGTGTAACGATCCTTATCAATGTAGCTAGCTTCCAATTGCTCCTAATACTCAAGCTTGTCCAATAATACTTCAATTATGTTCTCAATACCTGAAATTCATCAAAGAAAACCAAAAACACACAAAAGGAGTAATATTTCGCAAATTAAGTAATAGTATGCAATTATGAACTATAATGCACCTAAATCCTCCTAAAATGCAACCTAAATGCACTTAAAAACTATAAAAAAATACGATACATCAAAATTCTAAATGATTATTACAAAATGATGTTATGAAGCTATATATACCTTTTGATTACAAGCATTACAAGATAAAGGGTGAGAGATTAAACCATCTTACAAGCATAGATAATTCCCTACAGAACGATTATTAGAAGGTAATTATGCCACATCAGCAGCCTAGCTGGCAGTTGGTTGAACTGTAGGTAAGTGGCTTATGTAACTTCAGCTGTAGTTTCATACTCCCTCTCAAGCTGGGGGTGGAATGAGCAGCAGACATCCCTAACTTGGACATAAGCCTAGATAGTAAGGAGAAGGCAAAGTTTTAGTGAGGAGATAAGGCAAAGTTCAAGCAAGTTCATCCCTATTAAATTGCATGTATACCCAGTTCAATATGTTTAGTTGTCTCATGTTGAACTAGATTTTGCCCAAGTGAATTGTTGATTGATTATCACAACTAAGCTTAACAGCTGTTACACACCATGTTCATTAAGCATCCTGACTAACCAAGTAGGTTTAGATGTTGCAGTAGCCATGGCCATGTATTCTGCCTCTAATGATGACTTAGAAACATGTTGCTTCTTTGATTTCCATGAAATCGGACTATTCTCTAAGAGCATGATGTAGCCAATTACAGATCTCCTAGTGTTAGGGTAGGCAACCCAATCAGAGTTAGAATACCCTTGAAAGGTAAGTTACTTGGAAGCTTGCAAGAGGACGCCTTGACCAAGAGTAGAAGCACTAATTTCTACAAGCTTGCAACATATCTTGAAAAATGTTGCAAAGCCTGAAGATGATGAAATCTAGGAGCTTGCAGAAAATTGGCAAAGTGTCTGAAAAACAAATGAAATATCAGGTCTGGTGTGAGTTAAGAAGTTTAACTTCCATACCAAACACTTATATTGGCTAGGATCTGCATAAAAATCATCATCTGCTAGAAGCTTCACATTCAAAGAAAGTGGAGTCTTAGCAGCTTAAGAAATGTCTAAATCACATTATGCTAACAGCTCCTTGATGAACTTTCTTTGACTTAAAATGATCCCATGAGGTAATCTAGACTCCTCTATGCCAAGGAAGTTGCTCAAACACTAGTGGAAAAAACCTTATCTGTCGCTTAGTAACAGATTCGGTTTTACAAAACTGCATCCGAAAATTAATTAAAAAATGGGAGGGAAAGCTGGGCGACAAATATGATCCGGTCCTTTAGTGAGCCGGATGAGATTTTAGAAACCGCTCTGGTTTTAAAAAATTTGATCCGGTTCACAAGACCGGATCAGATTCTCGTTATTTTTTCTATAAAAAAAACCGCGTGGCCCCTGCATGTTTCTCGTGCCCCATTTACCTCGTGGCCCATTTCCTCCCCATTTAATCTTGTAACCCTAATCCCTTCTACTCCCTCACCCACCCTCTGCTCTCCCACCTCTTCCCTCTCTCCTCTCTTCGTCCTAGCCTCACAACCTCACCCACGAAATCCTAATCCTCTCTCTTCATCTCCATCCTTCATCTGTCTTCATCCGTCTTCATCCCCTCTCTTCGTCTTCGTCTTCGTCTTCATCCTTCATCCGTCTTCATCAGTCCTTCATCCTTCGTCGTCTTCATCTCTTGTCTTCATCTCTCGTCTTCGCCTGCAATTGCGTCTTCTCACTCGCCGAATGCAGCGAAGAATGCCGCGCCTTCGATCTAGTGTTTTTATTGTTTTCGTCTTCTCCTCTTCGTTTTTACAATTTTGCAAATCTTCATTGTAATTTTCGTCTTCTCTTCTTCGTTTTATAATTTTCGTTCGTAGTTCATTTTTTCTTTCATTTTCCTGTAATTAATGTTTTTTAATTAGATCTAGTTCTTTTTTTTTTTTGTAATTTTCGTTCATTTTCTGTAAATTTATGTTTTTAGTTAGATCTAGTTCTTTTTTTTTGTAATTTTCGTTCATTTTCTGTAATTTACCTTTTTTTAGTTAGATCTAATTCTTTTTTTTTTGCAATTTTTGTTCATTTTCCTTTTCATTTTCTGTAATTTTCGTTCTTTTTCCTTTTCGTTTTCTATAATTTTCGTTCGTCATTTTTTCCTTTTTTTTGTAATTTTCGTTTGTTTTCATTGTTGAACTGGAATTCGTGTATTGTATATATATTGTATTGTTATTGTATATAAATCTGGTTTTTTTTGGTATATATGTATTGTTATTGTTAATGTGAGCATGAGACGTGAGACTTGAAACGTAATGCAGACCTGCAGGCTGCAGGTCTGCAACGTTTTTATGACATAAATTTCAACAAACTGTTGCGGTTTTACCTTAAAATCGGATCAGTTAATGTGATTAACTGATCCGATTTTACCTTAAAACCGCAATAGTAAATAATTTACTGATCCGGTTTTGGACCGGATCAGTAAATAATTGGGATCTGCTGCGAGTTCACCCGATGCGGACCAAACCGAATCAGTAAACCCGATTTGACTTCATCGGATGAGCTTTTTTCCACTAGTAATTGGGATCTGCTGCGAGTTCACCCGATGCGGACTAAACCGAATCAGTAAGCCCGATTTAACTTCATCGGATGAGCTTTTTTCCACTAGTAAAACGATCTAGATCCTTTATGCTAAAGACTTTGTGTAAGTGACCTTTCCGACCAAGTTTGAGAGATAAATTAGGCCCATGTAAGGATGATATCATCCACATAAACTCTAAACATTTTTACTCTAAGCAAATCCTTGTTGTTCCAACTTTCAATGTAGTCAAGCAAACCACTGTCTTCTAGCTTATTTTAATCCATATAAGGATTTAACAAGATTGCAAAAACCTTTTTATCTGGATTATGACTCCTTCTGGTATTTTCATATACATCCAAATTGCCATGAAGAAAGGCATTTTTTATGTCAAGCTGATGTATAGGCTAGTTAGAAGTTGCTGCTAGAGCTAGGATGCACCTGACTATTGACATCTTGACTACAAAAGAGAGGTCTCTGCATAATCAAGACCATACTTCTGAGTGTATCCCTTGGCAACTAACCTAGCTTTGTACCTCTCTAAGGTACCATCTTTTTTTAACTTTAGGGATATTATCTCAGATGACCCTGACATATAGGCCATTTTCCCAAATAACCCCGACATTTTCACCTCTATCGCGGATAACCCTAAACTTGTATTTTTTCATTAAACTTAACGGAATGACTAACGGTGTTTAACTTTTTTTAAAACAAAAATAATTAGTGCTTTGAAAAACAAAAAAACCTAAATTATATGTTTCTCTCTATTGTTGTTCATCTCTTTCCCTCTCCTATTCTTCATCTCCATACCACCACCACCACCACCACCACATCTCTCTCCTCATTTCTTTCTCAAGCTCAGCATTTTCGCCATCATAGCCTGATTTTTAACAATTTTCTCACTCAAAGCTATTTATGGTGCTGGAGCAAAGTCTTAAGGAACAAAGCCACTGTCATTTTTGGGGCATTTTTCTGATAAAACTTCTTTCTCATAAACGGACTAAATTACCTTTCAAAGTATAGATTTGGGAAAACTTGTCATTTTTGGTGAAGGAATATGAAATTATTTTTGACAAAAATGAAGCTTAAAGTGAACAGTTGAGGTTTGGGTAACTTGGTAGAAGAAAGAGAATGAGAAAATCTGGAGCTTGAAAGTGATTTATTGGGGTTTTGTTGGGTCAGGGATAATGAAACAATACCTTGTGTGCATTCAAATTTCTCACCAAAAACAATACCCCCTGAACTAATTCTCAAAAACCCATTTTCAATGTCTACCCCCCATTAAGACCCACATCAGTTTCGTCTATCTTTCAAGTCCCACAACCATTCTTCTTTCTCTCTCCTCCATTTTTTCCTGCTTTGGTTTTCGACCTCATTTCTTCAGAGGCAATAGTTTCCCAGCTTTCGCCGTTTGATGGCCATGGATGGTGCTATTTTCCGGTGTTTTTCCGGCGCTTTATCCCTCTAACTCTTCTTCTTCCTCCCCTAATTTCCCAACAATTATAGTTGGTTAGGGTTTTTACGAGGTGATATGTTGACGAAGTTTGGGCAAGAATTTGAAGGAAAAGCCACTAGGGGTTGGGATGGTGGCTTTGGGGCTAGAGTGGGGTTCCGGTGGATACTGTTGTAGTTTCCGGTAGGAGGGTGGTGGTCTCAAACCTGGGTTAGATTTTGGGCTGGGTGGGGTTTCAAAGAGGAGGATGAGGTTGTATGTGATTTGGGTGAAAAAACAAAATAAACTAAATTATTTTTGTTTTAAAAAAGGGAAATTTCCTGAGGTATCCTTGAGGTTTGGCTTAATTCTCCAAATACCCTTATTGAATTTTGAAGTTCAAAGTTTAAGGCTATGTTTAGGCTATGTTCTTTTCAACTTATTTAAGCACTCTAGTCTTTATTTCGAGATTTGATCGGATCGGATCGAAAAAGTTCAAGATCGGATCGGAAAAAATCGGATCGGATCGGATCGAAAAAAGTTCAGATCAGATCAGATCGAAAAGAAATAACATATTGCACGAGTTGGGTAAATCGAAAAGTTCGAGATCGAGATCGAGCCAGGATCGAAAAGTTCGGATCGGACCCGGACGGATCGAGAAAAATTCGGATCGGATCGAAAAAGTTCGGATCGATCGAACTAGACCATATCGGATCGAGAGAAAATTCGGATCGGACCAGGACGAAAATAACATAGCTTTAGTTCACCTGGAAATTTTCTCGATCGATCCGAACTTATTTTTTCTCGATCCCGAACTTATTTTTTTTGATCCGATCCGATCTCGATCTGATCTCGAACTTATCCGATCCGATCCGACCAACTTATCCGATCCGATCCGATCCGAACTTATCTTTTAAAAAACATATTATTACTAATATTATTATTACTTTGTATTTCATTACTAGTATTACTATTACTATCATTTTATTATTATGCACAACTTTCAATAATAAAAAAATAATAATAATAATAATAATTTTATAATAATAATAATATAAATAATATTATAATAATAATAATAACAATAATAACAATAATAATAATAATAATAATAATAATAATTATTATTATTATTATTATCATTATTATTATAGCATAATTTTTTTTTTTTAAAAGAGCACATTAGTATATGAACATACAATTAAATATAAAAGACTAAGGACTCTTGGGTCGATGGTATGAACTTTACCTCCCACATGGGAGCTAAGGTTCAAATCTTGGTGGAAGCATATATTTCAATATATATTGTTGTGGGTGGGGGAGGGGGTTGGGGGCTTGTTGGGTCTTTAGGTGAGTGACCCTTGTGCGAGGGCGAGCAGGAAAATTCATCTTACCACGGGATTCCCGTAAGGGGCCAAAAAAAATTAAAAATAAAAGAACACTCATGTTCAAGGTCCGTTAATAATAAGAATTTAGGTAGTAATGAAAAGAACATGTAATGATATTAGAAAAAGAACATATATACCGAAAGAGCATACGAGATCTATTTAAAGAACACATTTTAAAAATAAAAGATAGATGTTATTTTTATATTGATGACATGTTTGGATTTAACTAACAACATGTTCTTTGTTATATCAATACATTGTTCTTTTTTATTATAAATAAACCTATAAATATGTATAATCATATGATCTTGAACAAAATGGTTAAATATTCTTCTTATATCGTTGTCTTGTTCTATATAAACTTTGTTTTTAAGGAAAAGTTGAAATCCTTTGTAAGGGAAATTTTGAACGTGATGACAACACCATTAGGTTATCCCATGCTACTCATGTTTTATATAAACTAGTAATATATAATTTATATTATTCTACCAAAATTGTTTTAAAAAATAAACATCATATACTATTGTCATGTTTGTTACATGTACAACATCAAAAAGAACATCACATATCAAAATTATTAATTAGAATAAATATAAAAAAGAACACTTACAAATGCCAAAAGAACATTCTTCTTCTTGAACACAAATAGCTTCAAATAGTGATATCAATTACATTTATAATAATAGCAATGACATTAATAATAATTACCAATATTAATAATTAAGAAGTACAACAACGACAATAATAATAATAATAATAATAATAATAATAATAACAACAACAACAACAACAACAACAACAACAACAACAACAACAACAACAACAACAACAACAACAACAATAATAATAATTATTACAATAACAATAATAGCATTAGTAATAATAATAATAATAATAATAATAATAATAATAATAATAATAATAATAATAATAATAATAATAATAATAATAATAATAATAATAATAATAATAATAATAAGTTTTTAAATATAAGCATAATCCGAACTTATCTCGATCGATCCGAACTTATTTTTTCGATCCGATCGATCGATCCGAAATAAGCAAAAATAAGGTGAACTGAACATAGCCTAAGTTTCAAGGGTACCTTAGAAAATTAATGCACTTGAATCTCGGTGTATGGTAAGGGTATTTTGAGCCCAAACACAAAGTTTAGGGGTATCTGAGGAATTCCCCTAATGTGAGGGGTAATATGAGAATTACGTCAAACCTCAGGGGGTACCCGAGGAAATTTCCCTTTAAAAAAAGTTAACGCTGTTAGTCATTCCGTTAAGTTTAATGATGAAATACAAGTTTAAGGTTATCCTTGATAGGGGTGAAAATGTCGGGGTTATTTGGGAAAATGGCCTTTATGTTAGGGTCATTTGAGATAATATCCCATAACTTTATAACCTTGAAAACCCACCTACATCCGATAGCTTTCTTTCCTTTATTACGAAGATCAGTGGCAATCCAAGTATGATTAGATATACAAATGCTTCTAACTCGTTCATGGAATCTATCCATCCCTAATGCTAGGAAGCTTCAAAATAGCTGGCAGGTTCAGTGAGTTTAGACAATTGAGAGATGAATGCCTTAGAAGAAGCAGGGATATCTTCATAACTCACGAAATTACACCAATGTGGAGGATTATTAATCACTATGCACACATAGTCATTCATCCAAACATGTTGAGTGTGTGATATTGTAACACTTCGCCCTTTTATAAACACAATATAGTGAAAATAGAACATTTTATTAAAGAAATGGCGATAGCGGAAATATCGCCTCATGGAAATGTCATTCTAATCAAAGGTTAAACCAAACTAAATAAAAATAAAATGCAATTAAAATAATCCAAAATATCCATAAAGAGGCAAAACAACCTCATAAACCCAATGTAGTAAATATAAATAAAATAAAATGTCCGAAAAAATCCTAAATAGCCTTTCTCTCAATGCTCATAACACGAAATAATCACCTGCAAAATATATTAACAAACACCCACAATTATTATTATTATTATTATTATTATTATTTTTATTATTATTATTATTATTATTATTATCTTCATTATTATTATTATTATTATTATTATTATTATTATTATTATTATTATTATTATTACAACTCAAAATATAATTTTAACTCATCATAAAATTAAAACAACAAGGTATAAAGTACTCATGATAACATTAACATACAATGCAACAACCAAACAAAATTAAACAAAAATAAATAAATAAATAAATAAACTAAGTAAAACTATAACAAATCCCAACAAGCTGCAGTAGCATGTATAATTCATAAGACAAATAAGTCACGGCACTTCTACAAACAATCAGTTGATAACTCATGAAACTATTTATAACTTAATTAGAAATGTAAAGCACATAACAAAATGAAGAGGAAACCACACCATGTACAACATGCAAGAAACGAAATGGTATAAACAATGGAGTCAACATCATCAAGCAATATGAAGAGGAAACAACAACCTAGTAGGAAGCTACACTAACAACATTAGTCCCAACAGCAACAAAACAATATCAACATACTGTTCTGCCAGCCATCCACGAGCAACAACAACAATACTCCCTAAACCAAGTTTAAGCCATACACATTCATACCAAAACATATAATTGCAACTATATATATTTTCATAATACAAAGATAACAAAATTAACTAAACTAATCATGAACGTAACTCAAATAAGAACATGGAGTCTATAAATAAAACAACCTTGATCAATCAACCCAATTTAACTATTAAAACTAACATAATCCCTATATGAACTCTAATCGATCTAGGGTCGCGTTACCTTTGAAGACCTCCAATTGCTTGCATTCTTCTTCTTGAACATTGTAAATTTCCATTACGTGTTGTTCTGTTCATATCAAGATTCCCGGTGATAAAAAGCTCGGATTCAAAAACACTCTAAAGTGAAGGTCCAGATGTACTCAACATCCTGTCCAAGGTCCAACTATTAGATCTCCAGCAACGGTCATCTTAGTTAAGGTGTCGCAGGAAAATCCTGGATGAACTTTTCCTCTCTTCCTCTCTTCAAATGTCGTAAGAAAGGGGGATTACAAACTGAATTTTTCTGGCAGAATTTCAGCAGTACAAATGAAGTTGAAAAGGGGGTTACAAAGACTAATGATGGGGTTTTAAGTTGGATAATTATTGTGAATTAAAAGGAATGTTACAAGAGGGTTACAAGCTGCTCAAAAGCCACTCCAATGCTTCCAATATTATGATTTTGTGGACAGCTTTTAGGAGCTTAAAACTTCACATTAAAAAGTCGTGCAATGGCCCAAACTTGCTAAAATCGAATAAATAAAAATACTAGCTCAAATGCATATTTCTAAATACTAGAAAATATATTATTTCTAATCAAATAAATTTTATAAGTATAACATTAGAAAAGGTGAAAACACAAATAATATAAAATATAATATTTTTAAGAAGTAAAATATTCTAATTTTAACGGAAAATTATAATTAAGGGAAAATAACAAAGAAATTATGAGCAAAAATCCGTTGTGTTACAAATATAGTGGACATTCTGTGTCAGGTACAAAAGGAGGTAAAGATGTAGTTGTAGGAATATGAGAAGTAGTATGGAGGAAGAGGTTAAGTAGGTGGAGAGTGTGAGAAGTTTTGAGAAGGTGGAGAACTTAGAGAATGAGAAGAGTTGGAAGTAGATGAAGATGAAAATGATGAATCGGGGAGATCGGCGGGTGTTGAAAGATCTAGGTGTGTATTGGCTGGGAGGAAAATAGAGTTAGACTGGAGTTCTGGTGTATGAGAGAGATGAAAAGGTAGGTGTTTCTCATGGAAAGTAACATCTGTAGAAACAAAGATTTTAATTTGTTTGTTTCTAGATTAAGAAGCTTCCAGGCCTCACTACAAGAAAAGTGCAAATTAACGACGGTTAAAAGCCGTCGTTGGTATCCTAAAAAGCCGTCGCTGAATAATCAACGACGGCTAACCGTCGTTAAATGGCCGCCGGAAAAAAGATGGTCGGTGATACAAGAATCAACGACCGTTAAGCCGTCAGTGATTTATTCAACGACGGTTCATGGACAATCAGCGACGGTTGTTAAAGCCGACGTTGATGCCAAGGTCAGCGACAGTTTTGCAACGATCGCCGGATCACCGACCGTTTTAAACCGTCGTTGTTCCGGCCCGATTGCTTTAAAACGTCGTTGTTCCAGCCGATTATAAACCGTCGTTGATTTCGAATAATCAACGCCTGTTTATAACGGTCGCTAAAATGTGAAAGCGATCGTTGATTTCGTTTCAATGGATGCATAGAGAACCTTCAAATGACTGCCCTAGCCGTCGTTGATTTATTGTTTAACCGTCATTTGTTCTTACAAAATAATATTATTTAAAATTCTATTGTTCTTAATAATAATTAAACCTGTACCTGCACAGCTGCACCTAAATATACCACGCTAAAGCTATTTCTCCATCGCATTAAATTTTTTGCAATTACAAAATTATGCAATTTTGATATATATTAAAATTTACATAGATACTTGTATAATTACATGAAATAGATTACATTTATGTATACAAAATAGATCCCGATGTCGGGAAATAAAGTAGATGTCGGTGTTTACAAAAAATATATATCGACAAAGCTAGAAAATAATAAGCTAGATGCCGATAAATATAGACACTAAATGTCTATAGTTAGACAAACTACCTAGATTAAATATATGTACGCAAAATAGATCCCGGTGTCGGGAAATAAAGTAGAAGTCGGGTTGAAAAAAAAATAACCCGACACATCAAGAAACGAAGCGAGATGCCGATAAGTATTTACACTACAAGAAAATAGTTAGACTAACTATATCCAACTATAAGTTAGTTACGTAGTTGCCAAATCCAAAAAAAACTACACTGTCAAGGGTGGCTCTGTAGCACTACCGCCACCACCAAACCCCCGGGTCATCTTAAGTGCGTTGTGGAGTGGGGCCCGGGTTGCAACCAGGAGAACATGTGGCCGAAACTAGACATGTTCCTCATCATTTCCTCGATGAGGGCCCGACGTGACTCTTCCACCCGTGCTGCGACCATTGCCTCCACCTCTCCCATCCGTGCAGCGACCTTTGCCTCCACTTGCGCCTCAATCTGAGAAAAAATGGACGGCTCATATGGTTGTGAAGAGCCACCATCTCCTCGCCCTGATGCAGAGTTGTAGTACAAATGATCTCCCTGACCCAACCCCTGAACTTTTCCTCTGTTCCTCCCCCCAACTGTCTCCCAATACAACAGATCGGGGTTCGGTTGTGACCCCCGAGTGGTACAATGATCCGACTTCTTATTGTATGTCTCCCGCATTTGGTTAAATATACTCATATTCAAATAATATAAAGTGCCAAAATGGCCTATATTTGGTTCTAACTTTCCTATTTTGTGTATTTTCAATCCAAACAACTTACAATCACATTAAACTAACTATATATATGATGTTTGAGGTGTTTATGACTTAAACTAGCATCAAACTACTCGTATTCATTCAATTTCAAGTGAAATGGCCTAAAATGGCCTATATTAGCCTATATTTGGTTCTAACTTTCCTATTTTGTGTATTTTCAATCAAAACAACTTAGAATCACATTAAACTAACTATATATATGATGTTTGAGGTGTTTATAACTTAAACTAGCATCAAACTACTCGTATTCATTCAATTTCAAGTGAATTGGCCTAAAATGGCCTATATTAGCCTATATTTGGTTCTAACTTTCCTATTTTGTGTATTTTCAATCAAAACAACTTACAATCACATTAAACTAACTATATATATGATGTTTGAGGTGTTTATAACTTAAACTAGCATCAAACTCTTCGTATTCATTCAATTTCAAGTGAAATGGCCTAAAATGGCTTATATTAGCCTATATTTGGTTCTAACTTTCCTATTTTGTGTATTTTCAATCAAAACAACTTAGAATCACATTAAACTAACTATATATATGATGTTTGAGGTGTTTATAACTTAAACTAGCATCAAACTACTCGTATTCATTCAATTTCAAGTGAAATGGCCTAAAATGGCCTATATTAGCCTATATTTGGTTCTAACTTTCCTATTTTGTGTATTTTCAATCAAAACAACTTAGAATCACATTAAACTAACTATATATATGATGTTTGAGGTGTTTATAACTTAAACTAGCATCAAACTACTCGTATTCATTCAATTTCAAGTGAATTGGCCTAAAATGGCCTATATTAGCCTATATTTGGTTCTAACTTTCCTATTTTGTGTATTTTCAATCAAAACAACTTAGAATCACGTTAAACTAACTATATATATGATGTTTGAGGTGTTTATAACTTAAACTAGCATCAAACTCTTCGTATTCATTCAATTTCAAGTGAAATGGCCTAAAATGGCCTATATTAGCCTATATTTGGTTCTAACTTTCCTATTTTGTGTATTTTCAATCAAAACAACTTAGAATCACATTAAACTAACTATATATATGATGTTTGAGGTGTTTATAACTTAAACTAGCATCAAACTACTCGTATTCATTCAATTTCAAGTGAAATGGCCTAAAATGGCCTATATTAGCCTATATTTGGTTCTAACTTTCCTATTTTGTGTATTTTCAATCAAAACAACTTAGAATCACATTAAACTAACTATATATATGATGTTTGAGGTGTTTATAACTTAAACTAGCATCAAACTCTTCGTATTCATTCAATTTCAAGTGAAATGGCCTAAAATGGCCTATATTAGCCTATATTTGGTTCTAACTTTCCTATTTTGTGTATTTTCAATCAAAACAACTTAGAATCACATTAAACTAACTATATATATGATGTTTGAGGTGTTTATAACTTAAACTAGCATCAAACTACTCGTATTCATTCAATTTCAAGTGAATTGGCCTAAAATGGCCTATATTAGCCTATATTTGGTTCTAACTTTCCTATTTTGTGTATTTTCAATCAAAACAACTTACAATCACATTAAACTAACTATATATATGATGTTTGAGGTGTTTATAACTTAAACTAGCATCAAACTCTTCGTATTCATTCAATTTCAAGTGAAATGGCCTAAAATGGCCTATATTAGCCTATATTTGGTTCTAACTTTCCTATTTTGTGTATTTTCAATCAAAACAACTTAGAATCACATTAAACTAACTATATATATGATGTTTGAGGTGTTTATAACCTAAACTAGCATCAAACTACTCGTATTCATTCAATTTCAAGTGAAATGGCCTAAAATGGCGTATATTAGCCTATATTTGGTTCTAACTTTCCTATTTTGTGTATTTTCAATCAAAACAACTTAGAATCACATTAAAATAACTATATATATGATGTTTGAGGTGTTTATAACTTAAACTAGCATCAAACTACTTGTATTCATTCAATTTCAAGTGAAATGGCCTAAAATGGCCTATATTAGCCTATATTTGGTTCTAACTTTCTTATTTTGTGTATTTTCAATCAAAACAACTTACAATCACATTAAACTAACTATATATATGATGTTTGAGGTGTTTATGACTTAAACTAGCATCAAAATCTTCGTATTCATTCAATTTCAAGTGAAATGGCCTAAAATGGCCTATATTAACCTATATTTGGTTCTAACTTTCCTATTTTGTGTATTTTCAATCAAAACAACTTAGAATCACATTAAACTAACTATATATATGATGTTTGAGGTGTTTATAACTTAAACTAGCATCAAACTACTCGTATTCATTCAATTTCAAGTGAAATGGCCTAAAATGGCCTATATTAGCCTATATTTGGTTCTAACTTTCCTATTTTGTGTATTTTCAATCAAAACAACTTAGAATCACATTAAACTAACTATATATATGATGTTTGAGGTGTTTATAACTTAAACTAGCATCAAACTACTCGTATTCATTCAATTTCAAGTGAAATGGCCTAAAATGGCCTATATTAGCCTATATTTGGTTCTAACTTTCCTATTTTGTGTATTTTCAATCAAAACAACTTAGAATCACATTAAACTAACTATATATATGATGTTTGAGGTGTTTATAACTTAAACTAGCATCAAACTACTCGTATTCATTCAATTTCAAGTGAATTGGCCTAAAATGGGTTCTAACTAAACTTGCACCAAACTTTTCAATCATATTTGCCTATAAATATATGTTTAGAAGTATGTACCGAGATTTGCTTTGCTTTCTTGTTTGCTGGGATTTCTCCTTTTCCGAGGAACAGTCTTGAAATGAGTCTTCAAGAACAACTCGGGAGCGATAGGGAGTACTCCTCCTCTACTCTTTGCTCGTAGACATTGTTCAACAAAGGCTTAATTTTTTACTCATACCGAAAATAAAATGTAAATTACACTAAGTTGTAGATGTGAAACATATTTACCATCTTCCTAGCATGTTGTGCCGCCGAAATAGAACCCCGAAAGTGTGACGGCTCAATTGGATTAGACAGGGAGCCACCTCTTCGGTTCTTCTTAGCTTTGTTCGAGATTTTTCCCGAAATGTTGGGTCTTCACTTCTCTTCTTCATGTCTTCGTAGATCGTCTCCCCCAACCATTTCGGCCTTTCTTTGGCTTTCTTAACCACCCAAGTATCGCAAGTCTCTCGGACGAGATGAAGCTTTTTTCTTGTAATCCTTCCTCACTAGGCCTTCTAACTCAGGAGCCCATTCGTAAATACCCTTTAGTCAATCATTAAACAAAGATATTAATAATGTAATATAATCAATGAAATTTTTCATAATTCGATTCATACATACTGGTGAAAATGTTCCACCAATGCGTCTTTGTTGCATTGTCGACCTCACTTGTAATTGAACCAAGGTTGTCGAAAATGGCCCTGGAAAATGTCGGTGATGGACCCACTAACCTTGTTATCATCGAACCTCGAATTGAAAACCAAACAAACACGTGAATTGTGAATACCATTGCATATTTGTGTATCATGAAGCATATAGTATCTTACGAACTTACCATAATCCAGTAGGGCTTAAAACCTTTCTTGGTGCACGGTTAGAACCTTCACCTTCCTCCGTATGAATGTTCGGAGTCTCCGGTACGTGGCTACCAATGTCACGTGCCTGTGAATCTTCTCCCTGTGTCTCTACTACAGGGTTCTGGCTTCCTTCTACTTCTGGTGACTGAAAAAGCTGCATCGGAATCAAAGTCCCACGACCTTGGCTTCCACCTAAGCCACCTCGACCTCCGCGGCCCTTGGGATTAGACATGATTACCTAAAATGCAAGAAATTAAAACTGCGCAAGATTAAACAAATTACATTAAAGTATGAATAATCCAAAAACATTATGTCAAAAAAATTAGAACGTTGGATCTTAAGTGGTTATCAACAAGCTCTTCCCAAATATGTAAGCTTAAATTCATAAGCTAATGAAGGTAGAGTTAGGATCAATTTTATATGTCCAATTTCTTTATGGAAGACAAAAATCAAGTTGGTAAATGTGGGTGTTATAGAAGATTATTTGAGAAGTTGATCAAGAAGATAAGAAGTTGATCGCATCTGTTTGAAAACTAGAATATGCATATTCACTTGAAACACTCCCTGATCCCCCCTTGCACGCCCCCCACCCTCCCCCCTACAGCTCCTCCCCACTCCCTGATCCCCCCTTGCACAGCAGCCCACCCCCCTACAGCTCCTCCCCCTCCCTGACCCCCTGCAGCCCTCCCCCTCCCCGACCCCCTGCGGCTCCTCCCCATCCCACGACCCCTCCTGCAGCCCCCTCCCCCTCCCCGACCCCCCCCTTGCACGACCCCACACTCCCGACCCCCCTGCCACGCTCCCCCCCCTCCCCGACCCCCTGCGCCCCCTCCACGACCCCTCCCTGCAGCCCCTCCCCCTCCCGACCCCCCCCCTGACCCCCCCACTCCCCGACCCCCTCCATGCATTCCACCCTCCCCGACCCCCTGCGCCCTCCCCGACCCCCCCTGCAGCCCTCCCCTCCCCGACCCCCTGCAGCCCCCCCCTCCCCGACCCCCCCGCATCCCCTCCACACTCCCCGATCCCCCACATGCCCCCCCCCTCCCCGACCCCCCCGCACGCCCACCTCCACGACCCCCCCGCCCACCCTCCCCCTCCCGACCCCCTCTGCGGCCCCTCCCCTCCCGACCCCCTCTGCGGCCCTCCCCTCCTCGACCCCCTGCATTCCCCCCCACCGAACCCCTGCAGCCCCACCGCCCTCTCGACCCCCTGCATTCCCCCCCTCACTTGACCCCACTGCATTCCCCCCCCCGACCCCTGCATTCCCCCCCCACCGACCCCCTGCAGCCCCCCTCCCCGACACCCCCGCATTCCCCCCCTCACCGAACCCCTGCAGCCCCCCCCTCCCCGACCCCACTGCAATCCCCCACCGACCCCCTGCGGCCCCCCCACGACCACCCCGCATTCCCCCCCCACGACTCCCTGCAGCCCCTCCCCCCCACGACTCTCCCTTCCCCCCTCGCCTGACCCCCCTGCGGCCCCCCTCCCCGACACCCTGCATTCCCCCCCTCACCTGAACCTCTGTGACCCCACCCCCTCCCCCGACCCCACTGCAATCCCCCCACCAAACCCCTGCGGCCCCCTCCACGACCCCCTGCATTCCCCCTCCCCGACTCCCTCGCATTCCCCCTCACCGACCCCCTGTATTCCCCCTCCACGACCCCCTGCATTCCCCCTCACTGACCCCCTCTGCCCCCCTCCCGACCCCGCCGTTCCCCACTCCTGAACCCCCTGCCCCCCACGACCCCATCGCAATCCCCCCACTGAACCCCCTGCGCCCCACTCGACCCCCCCGCATTCCCCCCTCCCCGACTCCCTGCATTCCCCCCTCACCGACCCCCTGCAGCCCCTCCCCGACACCCCCGCATTCCCCCCTCCTTGAACCCCTGCGGCCCCACTCCCCTCCCGACCCCACCGCAATCCCCCACTGAACCCCCTGCAGCCCCCTCCCCGACCCCCTGCATTCCCCCTCCCCGACTCCCTGCATTCCCCACACACCGAACCCCTGCAGCCCCACCCCCTCCCACGACCCCCTGCATTCTCCACCCTCCACGACCCCCTGCATTCCCCCCCACACGGCCCCCCCGCCCCCCTCCCCGACCCCCTGCATTCCCACCCTCCCCGACCCCCTGCGGCCCCACCTGACCCCCGCATTCCCCCCCTCACCGAACCCCCGCACCCCTCCCCCCGACCCCCTGCATTCCCCCTTCCCCGACCCCCTGCATTCCCCCTTGCATTAGTAAAGAGTGATTGAGAAGCATCTCGTACAAGTGAAATTTGAACATGAATTTAGAACAAGCGAGATACCATGATGACATTGTATCTTTTAATGTCGTAATGTTTTCATTTTATTGCTCTTAAATGCCAAAGGAATAACTCTTACACCTTGCAAAGGCTATGCGGTTTTCAATTGCTCATGCCATTCTTACTTATAAAGGGCAATAGGAAAGTTTGCCAAATAGGCATATACTCCCTCAATTCTTATATTGTTCTCCTACTTTCTATATACATAAACAACCTTTTATTCCTTTTAAAAGCCTAGCAACAGGAGCCCTACCATTTGTGTCCTAACTAAGATCACATCTAGTAAATGAAGCAAACAATCAAAGGAAAATGAACCAACAACAACTACAAGGGCCCTACCTTGTAAACAAATGAAGAAATGAGCGGGGCACTACATAAGAAAGGCGAGGAAACCTAAATATTAATGCGAAAAGGGAAGTGGGGAGAAAGCAAGTACTAATTAAATATTAGAAAAACACTAAGAAAAACCACAAGTGCAGAACGGATCATGTTACTCAACAACGGTAAGAAGAAACTATAGATGGAAATGTCATAACAAGTAATCTTCAACATTTCATTACAAAAGTCATATATTTTTATTGAAATGTTGTCCTTAATACAAGCTATGATATACTCAAACAAATCAAAGTGAATTCCCATCCTCGCTTAGTTCATCATCACTATCGTCATCCCAAAAACCATCATCGTCATCGTCATCATCCTCGCTTTCTCCAGGACTCGAAACTAGACTCTTCTTCATCATCACCCGATGGGGCTTCAAACAAAATTTCTTCATCATCTCCTTCAACACACTCGACATCATTACTACCTTCATAATCGGGAATATCATTTGGATCACAAAGCGATGGATTCCCAAGCACTTGTCTCTCGAAGGAAGTCGAAGTCAACCGGAGCATCAATCACGGACCTTGCCTTTGTCCTAAACACGACCCACCATTGAGCACGATCTCTTTTCAAGCTTGGGTACGGTGCGAAATATACTTGGCTAACCTGGTATGATAGCACAAAGGGATCAAACTTGGGGTATTTCTTGGTGTGGTTGACTTCAACTAGCTTGTATTGATCGATGTTCATTCCCCTCACATTGTCCATCCAATTGCACTTGAACAAAACCGTGCTATATTGACTACGAGCACCGGTAAACTTCAATTCTATAACATCATCTAGAATACCAAAGAAATCACTCCCTCCATCACTAGACACACACACTCCATAATTCATGGTGGATTTGTGTTTGCTTGATGCTTTTGTTTGGAAATTGTATCCATTAACATAGTATCTATTCCAAGTGCGAACTAATGTCGAAGGACCCATTGCCAAAGCAAACAGTGCATCATCATTGGGTTTGTCTTGAATAACCTATTAAAATTCATTCATATTGTTAATCCATTAACATTTCTTGAATAACCTATTGAATAACCTATAGTCACACAAACTCACTTTCGATCTAAACCAATCAAGGTATTCTGCTTCATGTTGCACCCACACATCTTCCCTACGTAGAGTAGGTCGAATTTGAAGAATGTGGTCCTCGAAATCCCTTACAAACATAACAATTGTTAATGTCTAAATTAAAAATGAAAGTTAAATTTATAAATAATATGATTAATAACAAGTGTTTTACTTCTCAAATTCTTGTAAGATGCCTGTATTTGCTAACACATATAGGTGTGCACGTTGTAGTTCCACTTCAGTTAAAAATCGTGTTCCACCTGCATTAGACGGCCGACCACAATTAACCCTGAATAGTTCTGGGACAGTTTCGTCGAGCATCCTATCAACTTCATCATTTACATTACGGCCTGAATCTCGTGTCTTAGTATCCACTCCTTGCTGAAAGTAGTTTGAACAGAAGTTTGCAATCTCTTCACACAAGTATGCATTACAAATAGAACCCTCCACACGAGCCTTGTTACCAATTTTGCGTTTCAAATGATTGAGGAACCTAAGAAGGTGGTTATCAAAAAGAGTTACACAATTGCGAACAACAATAAAAAAGGATATATGAAAATGAAGGATAAGTACCTTTCAAAGGGATACATCCAACGGTATTGCACGGGACCACATAGCCTAGCTTCCCGTGGAAGGTGAACTGGTAAGTGTTCCATGGAATTGAAGAATGATGGTGGGAAAATCTTTTCGAGTTTACAAAGGATCTCGGCTATGTCCTTTTCCAATCTTTCCATGTCACTTACTGTGATGGTGGAGCAACACAAATCACGAAAAAAAAGGCTAATCTCAGTGACAACTTTCCACACATGAACCGGAAGCAACTCCTTTAATGCAATCGGCAATAATCTTTCCATGAAGACATGACAATCATGGCTTTTCATACTTGTGCGGCTTACCGGACTGCATGTCCACACATCTTGTTAAGTCGGAAGCATAGCCATCGGGAAATTTCAAATCTCGACCCGGTTGCATAATACTTTCCTTTGGGACTTGTCCGGTGCGAAAGGTGCTTTTGGTGGAGTTTCTTTTCCGTTTGCATCCTTGGTGACATGAAGTTGAGGCCTTTTGCACAATTTAGCAATGTCTTTTCTAGATGCAACGGTGTCTGTCTGTCTGTTTTTTCACATCCATAAGCTGTGTGAATGAGTTGGTCGAAGAAGTTTTTCTCAATGTGCATGACGTCAAGGTTGTGACGAAGATGCAGATCTTTCCGGTATGGGAGCTCCCAAAGACAGCTTTGTTTGAACCACCCATTTTTCAACTTCTTCAAAGCGTTAAGTGCATCCCGGTCCATCCGTAGCCTTTGGCAAGTCTTTAACACATGACCACAACTCCTCCCCCGGACATGATGTGTGGTGCGGACCCTTTTTCAACCTTATTTCTGCAAAAAGCTACTTTGTTTTTACGAAAAGGATGATCTTGAGGAAGGAATTGACGGTGACAATCAAACCAAGAAACTTTACCCCCCATGCTCGAGCCAAAAAGCTTTGGATTTATCCATACAATAAGGACAAGCCTTTTTCCCAGCGGTGGACCAGCCAGATAACATATCGTAAGCAGGAAAATCATTTATTGTCCAAAGAATGGCGGCACGCATATTGAAATTTTGTTTCCTAGAAATGTCATAAGTAGTTGCTCCAACATCCCATAATTGCTTCAATTCCTCGATTAAGGGTTGCATGTACACATCCAAGTTTCCCTTCGGATTTTTAGGACCGAGGAACGAGCAACGAAAGGAACATGAAGGGTTTTTTCATGCACATCGATGGCGGCAAGTTGTACGGGGTTAAGATGACCGGCCAACATGAATATTGACCCCCCAAACTTTCCATGTGGACCAAACTCATCTGTACACAAACCGAGTCGAACATTCCTAGGCTCAGATGCAAATTCGCCAAAGGATCTATCCAAATGCTTCCAAGCTTCACTGTCGCTAGGGTGAGCCATTTTGTCTTCGGCTCTTGGATTTTTGGCATGCCATGTCATTTCTTCAGCAACGTTCTTTGTTGCATACAACCTCTGCAATCTCGGTGTGATTGGAAAATAAATCGAGAACTTTCATTGGAACTAAAGACCCCTTAGAAGTCCTCTTGTATGCGCTGATCGCACACTTTACATCTGTCCAAGTGTGCATCAGTTCTCCAAAATAACATACAACCTTTCGGGCAAGCATGAATCTTTTAGTGGGGAAGCTCTAATCCCTCCAAGATCTTCTTCGTATCATAAAATGTGTCACTCATGTTGTTGTTGTTAGGTATTGCTTCTTTCATTAATGAAGCAAAAGCATCAACACACCTATGTGGCAAATTGTACTCACACTTCAAAGATACTATTCTAGATGCCATTTCCAACACGGACATGGAGCTCCCAGTCGTACAACGGTTCCTCGAAGCCTTTAATAGGTCAAGAAACACCTTTGCTTGAGGATTAGGCTCCTCCTCCATTCCATTAGGCTCTTCAACAGTGGACGGTTCTGGATTATTCCCAAGAGCATCGAAAACCATTTCACGGTATGGATTAGATAGCTCTTCTGCGGGTTGAGGTAACTCTTCACCATGAGAATACCAACCGTAGTAATCAGGTATAAAGCCCTTGCTATACAAATGCACTTTAACCGTGTCTGCGGCATGCATACGTCTTGTTCTTGCATTTCGGACACGGACATCTAACTTCATCCTTACCTGGGCTTTCGTGATTTACTTTGCAAAAGTCAATGAATTCATCAACCCCCTCAAGAACTCGGGCCTCAAGTTACGCACATTGTCATATCTATCATACGTCCACCAACGCTCCTTCCGTTTCATGGTGACCAATTCTACAATTCTAAAGCATTTCAACCACACTACTCATTAACAACCATCATACGGACAATTAAAACATTTGTGTGAAATACATATAGGGCCTAAAATGATGTCCAAAGGTCCTTATCACTCCAACCTAACCCATTCTTCGACGTCTAACCCCACTAGTGAATGTATGCCAACTATTCGCTTCTACGTAAATTCCGGCAGCATTTCCCATGAGTTCTCCAAGTACACAATGTGAGCTTCGTAAAAGCTTACATATGTACCCGAGAACAACATAGAGAAACAACATGACCGAAAATTACATAGAATAGAACAAAAGGCATACATTCACCACCTAAGTGGGGTCAAACGTCGAAGAACAGTCCCAACCGGGGACTATTCAAGATATACTCCTAATGAGTATACCTTGAACGGGTATCTAGGCACATGACGATGCAAACATATTTATTTAAACACTTAAATTAAATTTATAACATCATCCAAACTATTTCCACGAAAACAAATATGTCAAAAACAATATAAACAATTTAAATAGTGTAAACTAAATAAAGGAATGTGCAATAAATAAATTATTGTGATAATTATATAGTTTATAACTTTTATAACCTTTAATAAACGAACCACTATAAAAACTATTGTGATAATTATACAGTAACTTAAACTTATACAATTAAAGTAACTTAATCTTCAAAGTAATATAAACTAAAAAATTATATAGCCTAAGTTCAAGCTTGTTTTCATCATATGAACAACACCCATATCTTCTTTCTTCATTATTCATCATCCTTTGTTTTTCCTTTGATATTAAGTCCAACAATTTTGGGTTACTTTCACCCATTCTTTTTTTCCACCAAATGTTAGAAAACAAAAATACCCACATGCTCTTTCTTGTTACTTGATTTCACTCACCAAGTCACTAAAATCTGACTATGAAATTATCTAAAAAAATTATAAGTAGTATGAACTTTGATTAAAGAAATGATATATTATAATATTAAATCAAACACTTACATGAAGAAATATACATAAAATAAAGCAAGACTAACAAAATGTGAGTAAAAAACGACTGAAAAAACAAGATTCGAATTTTTAGCGAAATAACAAGAATTACCAAAAACCCAATTTTACGGGTTTAGTTTCATGAGTACACAAATTATTAAAAAAAAAAAAAGAAATTGGCACTGCTTACCACCGCCGAAATGTCGGTCCGGCAAGAGTCGATGCCAAGTTCGTCGCCGGAAGTTCGTCGCTCGAAGTGCACTTCTCTCACGAGGAAAAAACCCAACTGTTAGGGTTTGGTTCATTAAACTCAAAAATTTTTTTAAAAAAAGGAGAAAGTAAAGCTTACCGCCGGCGAAGTGAGGTGGAGGT
This sequence comes from Beta lomatogona, assembly GCA_947646795.1. NCBI lineage: Eukaryota > Viridiplantae > Streptophyta > Magnoliopsida > Caryophyllales > Amaranthaceae > Beta > Beta lomatogona. Next base: position 60,722 of record CANSNZ010000783.1, on the reverse strand, counting down.
TGGTCGCTGCCGTTGGCTGGAGGAAGGAGGAAAGGCGAGGTGGAGGTGGTTGCGTCGTTTGCAAAAATCGCTGCACTTCCCTCCTTTTTTTGTTGAAAATAAAACCCGACCGAATCACCGGATTCAATTAAACCCCCCTTCGAATCAACGACCGTTTCTAACCGTCGCCCAAGCTAAAAAAAATTTCGCTTTACTTCCACAAAATTAACGACGGCTTATAGCCGTCGTTATTTATCAACGACGGCTAAACCGTCGTTAAATTATACAAAAGCAGACGGTGATCAACGACGGCTTATAGCGGTCGCTTATTATGAATATACCGACGGTTTTGTCAACCGTCGCTGACAGGCCGTCGTTAATTTGCACTTTTCTTGTAGTGCCTTTTGGCCAGTGGGATAACCAAGAAGGATTTGATGGGTAGAAGCAAAACAAAGGCAACCAAACACCCTTATATGAGCTAAACCAGCTTTCTATCCATGAATTTTCTCATAAGATGAGATAAAACCAAGAAACTTAATGCCATTATGTTGATAAGATGTGCAGCCGTAAGCAAACATTCTCCCTAAAATATTGGTGACACTCTAGATTGAAAGAATAGGTCCCCGACAATCTCTAGTAGATGCCTATATTTTCTTTCCACCACACCATTATGTTGTGATGTATCTCGTGCGGCTCCTATGATGCAATATACCATATGTATGGAAAAGAGAGAGTATTCTACCCTCCCAGAACTATTTGGCATTGTCAGTTCATATACATTTAACAAGTGCATGTAACCGAGTATTAACTAAAGCCACCATATACTCCAATATCTCAACAACATCTATTTTATTCTTCATAAGAAAAGTCCAAATGTGTCTTGACATGTCCTCAACAACGGTGAGAAAATAAGCACAATCATCATAAGTTTTGATCTTGGAGGGATCCCAAACATCTACATGGAGAAGATCAAAACACTTAACACTTGCATTATTGCTAACAGAGAAGAGTTTTCTAGTTTATTTTGCCTTAGGACAAACTTGACAAACATTGTCAGGGCAACAATTTTTTGCAGAAAACTTAGGATTAGCATGATGCAATTTATCGTATGGAAAGTGACCAAGTATCAAATTCTAGAGCTTAGCTTCTTCATGTGTTGCTAAGTTGACTGAAGGTTGAACTGGAGTTGTATCAGTGCTAACATCTTAAAGACCGACATCTAGTTTATCAAGAACTAGAGAACCTGTCTATGAAGTCCTTGAATCGGGGATTTATAATGTGAAAATATATTATCACAATCCATATCTGCACAAAACCTATGAGTTGAGATGAGATTTAGGTGTAGACCAACGATATATATATATATATATATATATATATATATATATATATATATATATATATATATATATATATATATATAACACCCTTTTAACAGTACACCATTCTCCAAATTGACAGACCCAATATGTTTGGCTTCTAAACTTTTGCCATCGGCTACTTGCGATTGTGTTAGGTTCTTTATCAAAGGAATGGTATGAATCAAACAACTTAAGATTAAAGCATATATGATCAGTGGCACCACTCTCTATGATTGTAGGCGTGTTTTTATTGCCTATGCGGGATGAACATGTATTTGACTACCTCATTGTAAAGGTTTTATTGCAAACATTTTTGAAGTCGCCAACAAGTCTTTAAAGGAAAACTCATAAACCTACTTGGATATTAGGAAATCGTAGCGACAACTTAGGGACTTATATATCCAATGTAGATTTCTCAGTCATGACTCCATTAATGGTCAATGAACCAAAGATTGAGTTCGGGGGTGAGGGTACGAACACGGTCAGGAACCACATTCGCCCATTGCTGGTCTCTCCTAAATATCGAATCATGTCAACTTTTATGCAAAATAATAACCAGATAATATTTTCAAGCACCCAAAAAAATATTAGTCTAAGTTGGTTGATTAAACACATCAAAATGACTATTTTTAGTGGTATGTTATTAAGCAATCAAAATTCCAAGTTCTTAACATGCTGTCCAAATTATCTGATTAATATTAGAACAATTCTTTAGGTCTTGATTAGCAATAATAACATGTTGGGTGATGAACATGTAAGCAGGACAATCATAACAATGTATATAATGATAAAAAAGAATAAGAGGTTAGAATGTACAAAGGAACGATTTTTATATTAAAGATCTACATCATGAAAGAAACAGTTACTAACTTCAATATCAAAATAGGAAATTTATTCAAGGACTCTCAGGAGTATACCATGGCTTGGGTCTGAGAGAATAACGACCTTCGGGAAGAGCAATCGTGAAGCCTTTCACGAACGCTTGCGAAAATCAATAAAAGTATGTATATGTAGGTTTGTGTACATTTGTATGTGTGTTTGTAGATGTAAAAGTATGAAAGTTTTTATAGAGAATTCATAAGTATTCGAGTGTGGAGAGTGTTCGTAAAAGTGTCGTCAAAAGTCTCCTTAGATCCGGAAAACCATTGCGTATTTATAGGAAAAATTTTAAAAAAAAGATAGAAAAGCAGAATGCGTGTTACGCAGAGAGTGCGCTAGGCGCACGTCTCTGTGTGATGCACAGAGACACGTGGTAGGCCTAGAGTGGTGCGCCTGACGCAGCTCGACCAGTGTTCTGAGCGCATGTGGTGCTCTAGGCGCACTGCCTTGCGTGAAACACGTTTTGACAACCTTTTTTTAAACGCGTTTTGAACGATTTTCTTTTATCCTTTAAATCCAGAAATCTTATTTTACAAGATAAAATATGATTTTAACTTTGAAAATATTTATTTTCTGAAAATAAAAACAATTAACTATCATGAATAATTAAATGGGTTTTTCAAAGGATTAGGCTCAAAATACAATTAATTATTAGGAATAATTAATTGGGTTTTAAAATAGGATTTTGGATCTTTATTGCTATTAAATAAGCTTTACACTTTAAAACAGCTTTGAGCTTGGCTATTTGGAATGCTCTCTCCTTGGGTCGGACCAATTAAAACAGCTTTGAGCTTGGCTATTTGGACTGCTCTCCCCTTGGGCCGGACCAATCAAGACCGCAATATGTTTCATCATTGGGTCCTTAAATGGGAAGACACGATAATGTGTCTACAATGATCCACTTAGATTTAAGACATGTACCTGGCCGTACATTGGTAATAGAAGCAGGTTGTGTGGATGTAGTTCTGTCAGCAGCATTGTTCTCTTCTTTATTTTGTTTCATCAAGGATATGAAGTGTTGATATTGTGCCCCGGTGAGATGAATTACTTCCCATCACCCTATTCAGGATCAACATCATCATCATTTCCATAAACTACTGCTGTAATATTATTGCCCTTGTTTGTTCTTCCATTATTCAACCTAGGAGGGTAACCATGGATCTTCTAGCATCTATCCATAGTGTGACCAGGTATTTTACAGTGATCGCATTAAAAAGAAGTGTCCCTTTTACTCTTATTTCCAGTGAAGGAGCCTCCAGTGAAAGAACATGAACTTGACCTTCCTCTGTTTGTTGTGAATTGTTCATTCTTCTTCTCTTTTATTGCTACAAATGCCATAGTGTGACTGCTTGTCTCAATAATCTCGCTCTGCTTTTCATCTTGAATCAAAATATTATAAGCAGTTGGAATTGATGGGAAAGGTATCATTATGAGAATATTAGTTCTCATTGCAGCATGTTTTCCATCAAGCTTCATTAAAATCTGAATCAACCTCTCATCTTGCTGTGCCATTTGGAATCTCTTAGTCAAATCACATGATCAACCATTGTAGGTGCAGCATGGAATATGACTTGTTGAGCTGATTGAATCCCAAACTAGTTTGGACCAAGTCCATATAAGTTTTTTTTACTGTATCTAGAAACCGGTTGCTCGGTCCTAGCCACTCGGTCAATACCTCAGGCAATTTAGTAAGATAAATCACTTTGATTTTTGTGAAAAACTCACAGATGGTAGAAAAATGTTGCTCAATCTGTTTAAGGGACTGCTGAACTGAGTACAACTGAGGACCTAATATATTAGGGTACTTATGCTTAAGATCCTTCCACATTTCACTGGTTGTTGAGAAATATAACACACTCTTAGCAAGTGGGTAATCCAACGATCTCAAGATATAAGAAAGGATCGTGTTATGCATCTCTCTCAAGCATTGTACCAAGGATCAGTAGAATATGGTTTCTTCAGGGTTCCATCCACAAAAAACTACTTTATTTTTCATTGACAATGCTAAGATCATGCCTCTTCCAATCAGTTTAGTTTTGGAAAAATTAATGGGAACAGTCCCAACTAAGGGAGTTTCACCATTTTCAGTCCCAACAAGGGATTACTTCTGAGCAGTCCCAACTTTGCGGTACGTTTTACAAAAATGGTCCCAGTTGACTGGTGACCCACTCTACCGGTTAATTTTTTTTTTAAGTTTTTTTTTTCATATGTTTTACTACCTTCTCCCTCCTCTTCCTATCTCATTTTTATCTTCTCTTAGTTGCGGGCTCCCTCCTTCCTCCATGCCACACCCTCCTCCCTTATTCCTCTTCTGCACCCCTTCCTTCCTCCTTTCCATGTCTTCATCTTCAACCTTGTCAGCCCTCATATCAGACAACGGGAGATAAAAAGAAAGAGACCAACATCATAGCTTCATCTTTAAGGCATTAAAATTTTGTAATTTATTCGCTGTAATTATGGTGAAACTTTAATGGGATTGTAATTATTCTTATTGTTTTACGTATTATGTCAATTTGAATTTCGGTTTTCGGGTTGATTTTGATTACTTTTAAGCTCACCTGGTTACGATGTGTTGGGGAGGGGTTTCAAAGAGGGTGGTAGGGGATGGGTGGCGATTTTTCGGGTGTGGTGGAAGGGTAGATTAATGGGTTCTTTACTCTTTGGTTAAAAGTTCGTTCGATCCGATTTGTTATTCTCGAATTAACTTATATTTTGTTCGATAGGGTTAGTATATCGATATGAAGTTGTTGAATATTACGGTAAAGCTGCTATCTTTCTTCTTATTTGCCAATTAACTTGAATTTTGGAACTGTTAGGGTTTACTCGTACATAAATTGTTTGAACTAATTGGCGCTTAATTCTTCCTACTTGTATAAGAATATGATTCCTTAGTTATGTTGTTCTTTATGATAACAATATTCTGCTCAGGTTCCCCTGCCTCTGTATCTGCGTGTGATTGTTAAAGTTTATCTTTTTTCTCCTTTGAATGCATACCTTGTGAGTTGTGAGAATCTCGGTATACGCGTGTGCGTGTGATCAATGTCCTTAAATTTTCAATTTTCCATTCCACATCTTCACCTGTCTCTTTTTAGCATATATACCGTTTCTAATGTGTTTTTTCTTATGAATTTAGTTGTTAAGGAACCTTGCACACAGAAGGCATTGTCTTAAATTTGTTATTTGTAGCAGCAGGTAAGCATTATGAGGGAAACGATGTAGTGTTTTTACCTGAGCAGGGAGTGGCACAGAGAAGACAATGTCGAAGGGAGTGCAGGGGACAGGGTGGCAGTTTTGAGGTGGGGGAAGGGAGGGGTAGGGTAGACGATCCACGGGGAGAGAGAACATGAGAGTTGTGGGGAAAAAAATAAAAGAAAAGTCATTTTACCTATTGTAGCGGGTAATTGACCTGCTTGGGACCAATTTTGTAAAAAATGATGCATAGTTGGGACTGCCTCGAAAATAATCCTTAGTTGGGATTGAAAATGGCGGAATGCCTATAGTTGGGATTGTTTCTATCAATTTTTCCTTTAGTTTTCACCATTAAACTTTTCAGAAACCAAAGGAACTGTAGGAATTTTAGAAGTATGTATGTAATATAAAGAAATAGGATCTTGAAGAGGATTCACAACAGGAGTTGTAGTAGAATTTTTAGCTGGAACACTATTTGTTGTAACTTCTGACATTTTGTGAGAATTTTATCAACTGATTCAGGTTGAATCAATGGAATTTTGAACAAGAATAGAATTCAGGAAGAAAACAATATGAATTTGAATGATCTAAAAATGAACTCAAAAATTCAATCAATTAACAGATTAATAATATGATTTTCATATGATCAATCTTAGATCAAACAACAAACAATTGTCAAATCTTGTAATCTAAATTTCAAATGATCAATCTTAGATCAAACAACAAACAATTATAAGATCTTGTAATATGATTTTCAAATAAGAATACTGTAATTCAATCAATAGAGTTCACTGAGATTCAATAAGAAAAACTCACTTAAGCAATTTTAAGCTCAATATAAGGAGAACATATTTTTGTTTGAAGAAACCTGAAAGAAATCAGCAAAAAACTTGCAGAAATTTCTGCGGAACTTCATCAAATCATCATAAAATTTTGGCATAAAACTTCTCGCTCTAATACCATGATACGATCCTTAGAAGCTAGGAGTAAGAAATGTACATAGAAAACTATAAAGAGGAAAAAGAGATATTCACATTTATGATATAATTTCTGAATGGTTACAAAATGATGTAATGAAGGCAATTATAGGCCTTTTAATTACAAGAACTACAAAAGAGAATGATAAAGGGAGAGACATTAAATCCACTTACAAGCATAACTAATTCCCTATCAATCAGGAAGATTGTTAGAAGGTAGCTATGCCACATTAGCAGCCTAGCTGACAGTTGGTTGAACTGTAGGTGAAGCTGTGGCTTCTGTAGCTTCAACTGTAGTTTCAATATACTATAAATAAATTATAGTAATAGTATGGTCTTTGTATTACAAGACACATATAGATAACATTAGAGTTAATATATAACCAAATAATCTACATAGAATCATCAAGTACCCATGTATTTTAAGTGCAAACTTCTAAATTCATATGCTATCTTTGAATACATAGATTGTTTCTACTGTTGGCCTTCAAGATGGGTTCTCAACCATACAACCCAACTTTTCCTTCCATAGGAGTACATATCTACTAGGGGCATCATTTGAAAGGGGTTAGCAAGTGTACTTTTGAGGCTAGAAAAGGAAATAAATAATGATCGTGATCCATAGGCAAAGCAGTTTATCTATATGTAAAGAAAAAAAGGTTGTGGTTGTGCTTTCTAATGGATACTATCCGATGCAAATGATTGGGATATTTTTGTCGTTTCATTATGTTAAATGAATATTCCCATATGGTTTTACCAACAATTAACTATAATTGACAAACTGTTATAAATGTATATCAAGCACTTACTAACTTGAATTTTTTTTTTTGGTAAGTAAGAAAAAATTATATTGCAACAAAAAACTTTACAACCTGAGCTGCAAACAAGCAGCAACACCCAGCACAACAACCAACCCAAAAAACCTATAGACTATGCAACCATTGAATATCCTGATCAGCTAATCTTCTAGGCAACCTAGACTTAACTCGTTGCTTCACAACAAATTGAATATCCTTTACAGTTTTCTCTATAGTATGTACACTTTGATTCCATAAAACATTATTCCTCTCCTGCCAAATTTTATACACTACAGCCACTATGCTTGCTACAACAACTTGTTTCCTGAATTTTCCACCTTTGTATCTTCTCTTCACCTATCCAAGCAAATGTGGGAAATTATTGGCGACTACATTAATGCCCAACCACCTCTTTATCATAAACAAACATTGCTTACTGTAGTAACAATCAAAGAATAGATGATATGTGTCCTCAAAACCATTCTCACACAACAAGCATGTGTTTCCATCACAGACTCCAATTGCTGCTAATATAGCTCTAGTCTGTAGCCTATTCTTCATTGTCAGCCAACCAATAAAACTATGTTTTGGCACATTGTGGTGATTCCAAATGGCCTGACACCAATCTTCTTTCACTCCAAAACCCATCATATTCTGATAAGTAACAACAGTACTATACTTAGTACAGTTTAACCAAGAATTACCACAAGTCCTTATTATCACCTCTTTGACTCTACAAATGTACTTGACCACCCAGCTAGCACCATGTGGAGCAACAAAAGTGCCCTAATTTTGGGTCTTAATGTATCTGTCATGTATACACTTCACCCATAAATTGTCAGCCTTCCTTGCAATATCCAAGACTAATTTGCCCACCATAGCCATGTTCCATGGAAGCAGAGCCCTGAACCCAAGCCCACCATAACTTCTGGGTCTGCAAACATCTTTCCAGCTAACATACCCAAGCTTAGAACTATTGCAAGTACCGGTCCACGAAAATACCTGCAGATGGAATTAATTTACTTGATCACTGCCTTAGGGAGAATGGAATCTGAGACCAGTAAACACTTATGCTCAGAAGCACAACATTAACTAATTGTCTTCTTCCTACAAATGAAATATTTCGAGTGCTCTAGATGCGAATTTTAATCATCGTCTTATCCACCAACTTCTCACAATCTGCAGCTGAGATTTTCTTGGTGTTGATTGGTACACCTAAGTACCTAAAAGGCAAGGCTCCATGTTTGAACCCTGAACTATCATGTATTCTTCTGTTCTCAGCCTCAGTCAACCCACAACTGTAATACTCAGATGTACTTGGATTGGCCTTCAATCCAGAAGTGGGAGTAAAGAGCTTAATACCTTGAAGCAACATATACACGAATTCACCTTTGCAACATAAAACAACATCATCTGCAAAACAGAGATGGTTAATGGCAAGATTTTTGCATCTAGGGTGAAAAATGAAGTCCCGCTGCTTGCCAATATACTTCATAGTCCTAGAAAAGTATTCCATCCCCAAAACAAACAACTGGGGTGACATTGGGTCCCCCTGTCTTATGCCCCTTTGGACTGAAAGAATCCAGTTGGCATTCCATTCAACATCAAAGTAAAAGTGGGGCTCTTAACATAAGTCATGAGCAAATCGAAAAACCTTCTAGGAAATCGTAAAGCATCTAACATTTCATCAATGAACTCCCAACTGATAGTATCATATGCCTTTTGCAGATCAATCTTCATGAGACAACATTTTTGTTTCTGTCTCCCTTTATACATTCTAACTATGTCCTGGCATAGCAGAATGTTGTGTAAAATACTTCTGTTTGAGACAAAAGCTCCTTGAGTTTGGGAGACTAACCCGAGATAACACCGAGTGTCGGCTTTTCACAAAGTAACTTAGTGATACATTTATATATCACTGAGCAACAGGAAATAGGACGGAAATCACTAACATGAGAGGGATTTTTTTACCTTAGGTATTAATGTAATAGAAGTAACATTACTGACCTTGAGTAATTTTCCTGTTTGGAAAAAGTCAAGAACTGCACCAGTGGTATCATCACCAACAACCTCCCATCCGTGCTTGAAAAAGAAGCTATTGTAACAATCATTGCTTGGAGCCTTTTCATCAAGGATTGTCATCAAAACTCTCTTAACATCACCAGCTGTAAATTGACAGTTAAGAAGTCTCTGTTGATCTTCATTGAGCACGGTCCCTTCATTGATAATCTCTTGCTTGATCTCACATCTGTTGTCCATACAAGTACCCAGCAATTCCTGATCGAACTTGACAAAAGAATCCTTGATTTGTTGCTCTTCATACACCCACTGCCCTGAACTATTCTGAATGGCATAAACTTTGTTATTATTTCTTCTGGCTTTGATAAATTGATGAAAATTTTTGGTGTTGTCATCACCTTTATCAATCCATCTCTCCTTAGCATTCTGTCTCAAGAAACATAAGTATGTCTCCTGAGCCTTCTTATAATCAGCAGTAGCTTGTTTTTCAGCAGCTATACATGCAACATCTCTAATATTAGCATGAACATGCTCTTGCATTTCCAGCATGTGAGTATAAGCTTTGTGAGCCTGAACCTGCACATCAGAGAAGCCCTCTTGATTAAACTTCTTCAACTCAATTTTCAACATTTTGAGCTTTCGAGTGACCTAGTACATTTTACATCCTTGCACCTGTCTTTACCAAACTTCTTTTACCAGCTCCATGTAACCACTTCCATCCACCCACATATTAAAGAACCTGAATGGTTTTCTACCATTCATCTCCTTATGCATACAAATCAAGCTTGGGCAGTGGTCATATTCACCCTCTGGTAAATAAGTCACCATTGCATTTTCAAAGAAATCCAGCCACTCAGCATTAGCCATGACCCTGTCAATCTTTGAATAAAACCTTTGATCCCCATCTTGCTTATTTGTCCAGTTATAAAATCTTCCAGCATGTTTAATGTCACTCAGAGCACAAGCCAAGGTGCAATCCCTAAAATCCCGCACCTCACTCATCTTAACAAGGGTGCCTACCCTTTCATCTAAATTGAAAACAACATTGAAATCCCCCATCACCACCCAGGGATTAGTTGTTCTAATGTTAGCCAAATCATTCCACAAAGCACACCTTTCAGTCTTATCATTGGATCCATAGACAAAAGTACAAGAAAATTCATGACCATTGCCAATTGGTTCCACCTTACAATGCATCATCTGAGCTGTCATCACTTCAATTGATACATTACAAACACTAGGTAACCACCCAATAACAATTCTACCTCGATCTATGATGCTAGTGTTAGTACTAAAGCACCAACCAGGACAAAGGTTTTGATATAGAACCCCCATTTTAGGAATCCTAACCTTTGGCTCCAGAAGACCAAATAGAGCAACATGATTTTGCTGAATGAATTTCTTCACTTATAGCTATTTACTGCACCTATTTAGTCCCCTGGTATTCTAGATTAAAACTTTAGCCATGGCTCTCAGGGGCCTTTAACCCTTCCATCTCATCATTCTGATGCTCGGTCCACTTCATAAAATAATTCTTCAGTTGTTGCTTCAGTTAGAACATCATACCTATTCATCACAGGCGTACCATTCCCAATAAGCTGTCTCTGTACTGACTCCCCAGATTTAATCACAACTTTACCCCTCTCTGATATTACCAGGTCCTACAGTTGTTGCTGAGTAACATCTTGACCCCGAGCCTTAATCATCATATCAGCATTTACAGTATTGCTCTTCTTTTTGATTACCCACATCTGCTTGACCTTCTATGGCTTAACACATTTGTCCTTATCATGCCCATATCCATTGCAACATATACATTTTATTGGTTTCCCGTGATATTAAACTCTTTTATCCATGATTTTTCCATGTTCATTCATGAACTAAATGATTTCAGGGAAATGTTGATCAATCTTGACCTCCACTAACACCCTAGCAAACATCAAATCTTCCTTTCCCATAGTGGCTTGGTCCATACGAATGTATTTACCAATCACCCCCACAATCTTGCTTAGACTCTTTTCACCCCAATATTTCAAATCAAGCCCATCTAATTCAATCCACATAGGCACCTTCTCAACATTTTTCTTTCTCCAATCAATATCAGGTTGCCAAGATTGCACAATTAGGGGCTTCCCATCAAAGAATTTACATTCATCAGCCAAAATCCTCTCCTAATCTTCTTGATTGTTCATTCCAATCATGTAAATTCCATTACCCAGACTTATAATTCTATCAATTTTCATTTTCCCCCAAATTCTCCTTAGAAAACCCTCCATTACATTCTTGGGTGGGTTAGCCCCCAAAACGTAGCAAACAACAAAATATTGCCAAAATTGAATTTCATCATGAATGTCATCCAATTCAATAACAGGAATGTCAGCAGAATTTGTCACAGTACTATCAACAATTAGAGGAGGAATCAAATCAAAATTTTCAGCATTTTCACGATTGCACTCAACCCTATTATCACCCCCAACATTCACAGCATGCAATACCTTCCCATTAGATTTAACCTCACTATTCAACACATTCAACCATTCAGAAAACAATTGTTTCTTTTCAAATTGTTTTTTAAGAGCTATCAATGAAGATTTTGGGGTTAAAATCTCACCTTCCACTTCGCTGAATTCCGTGTTATGAACTTCAAGCATTTTGACTCCAAGGATCTCATCCATAGATCGAGATTTTTTCGCCTCTATTGATGATGGACCAGTCACCTTGCCCTTCCTTTTGATCGTGGCTTTCGAATTTTTCGACCCTCGAGGTCTGCCCATGGCTACCAGCTTGACGCTAGAAGACGCAGGAAGAGAAAAGTTCAAAAGCTTTTTTTTGTGAAAAACAACTTAGTTCCTTACTAACTTGATTTTCATATTAAGTCAACTTCCCAAACTTAGTGTCTTGCTTCCTAAGCTCCGATGTCCTATATTTGTTGCATGATTATGGAATTTTTTATACTGCATATTGGCTTATCAGGTTTCCAATATAATTGTCGTCAATTTTAAGCCGCACGAAAAGGTGTGAATGTTATCAAGTACTTCTATAAGATCACCGAAATATATGGTCTAAAATAGTTCATGTTAGTATATAATTTACCAATGCTTTGCTGTTTATGCGGTCGATTTCTTAGTGGAAGCAGTGTTACATATTTTCTTTTACAACAGCTACATCTAAACTAAAACATAAAGGAAATTACAATAAAGGGGGATTAACGCGAAATTGATTTGCCAGAAGATGCGCCTGACTAACTTGCTGTCTTGACACTTTTGTGATAGTGCATTTATGAAATTGAGAACCCATCTGAATAATATCTTTAATTACCCAATAAGTATCTTTGTTAGAAGAGGAACAACGTTGAAGAAGTTGGAGCAAGGTAGAGGAATCTGAGCGTACTTGAACAGCTAGCATAAGTTGTGTTCTAGCCCACTTTAAAGCATAAAGACAGGCTAGAGCTTCATAATGAAGGGCTGAATAAGTAAGGAGATGATGTCCACTGTATAAGTTTGTGTTATCCTTTAGAGTCCACCATGCAATTCCCGCTTTTCTTGTCTTTTTATCTCAGGACCCATCACATTAAATGATGTTTACAACTTGATTATAATTAAGGCAGGAGCCTAACTCAACCAATTGAAAACCTTGGGGTGTATGATAGTTTACCTCTGGAGGATGAAGGAATCTCAAATCCAAGGGGGAGGCAAAACGATCATGTTGAGCTAATTACTAGTATTGCGAAAGACGATATCATTTCGTGACAGCCAAATGCCCAAAGAGTAAAAATGAAGATGATTACATCTCTACTTGAAAGACCATCCTTACTATGGAAGAGTCGGATTTTGTAAGAATCCATTGATAACAATTTAAGGATTCATTGGAAGTTGATTGGAGCTGGAGATTACCAGTTGTCCAAATATTTGGATAATAGGGCAAAATCTGAAAATATGATTAATCTCTTCATCCTCTTGTTGACAGAAAGGACATAAAAAATTTGTAACAATATTCCTTGTGGCTAAATTGATTTTGAGTGGAAGATAGTTTTTGCTAATTTTCCAAAGGAAAAGTTTCCATTTTGGCTGAATGGGATGGTGCCAAAGATCCTTATAATCTAAAATATTCGATTGAGAAGATTGAAGAGAATGAAGTTGAAGAGCTGCATAACCAGTTTTGATTGAGTAGTTGCCAGAAGAGTGATGATTCCAAGTCATAAAGTCCTTTTCTTGAGTACGAGGAAGTTCCATGCTTAAATTAGATCGAGCATCCTTAAAAGAGAAGGAAGCTTTAATTAAAGGAATATTCCAACTAGGGTTAGGGAGAGGAAGGATGAAATGATGAACAAAGCTTCTTTGGATAATTCTAAGAGGAAGACTGGATTTTGCTAAAGGAATACAAGATTTAACCCAAGGACTTTGGAAAGAATGAATACTTTTGCCATCCCCAACTTTCCACGAGGAATTATGAAAGAGAAAAGATTCAACATTATGAACACTTTGAAAACCCCACGATTAAGATTTGCCTTGACAAGGCGACACTTTCCCAGTTTGCAAGGAAGATTGTTTAATAGAACTGTAAATTGTAGCAACTAAGGAAGAGGGATTTGTGTAGTTAGGCCAAGCTCTTTTCATAAGAAAGGCTGAGTTTAGCAATTTGAAGATCTAATTCCTAAACCTCCTAAGCCTTTTGGAAGATGTAAAAATTTTGTTTAATCCAATGAATACCTCTATTCCATGAACTCGCCCACCGAATTGTGTAACAAGAGAATCGATTTTATTTGAGATAGAAGCAGGAAGATGAAAACAAGAGATAATACGAGAGTTTAGAGGAATTGACAAAGAATTAATGAAAATTATCTTCATAGATTGCGAAAGATGTAAATGAGACCAAGAGAGGATACGAATACTAATGCTATCTAAAAGATAGTTGAAATGAGTAGATTTTGATCCTTGAATGTCTATAGGCACTCCTAAATGTGAAGGTAAAGAAGAGACCATTTTAAATTTTAAGCAAGAAATGATGGACTCTTTTAGAAGAGTAGGAGTGTTAGGAGAGAATTTGATACAAGACTATGCACAATTCACCATTTGGCCTGAAATTTAGCTGAAGTTTTAAACAATTTTGTTGATTTCAGTGGCTGCTGTATTAGTAATCTTGAAAAAAACCATAACATCATCTGCAAATAGCAGATGAGAAATAGCTGGACTTTGTCTAGTAATCTTGATACCACTGAAAAGACCAATGTCTTGCGAGATTGAGCACATACGAGAGAAAACATCCATACCTAAAATGAATAAGTAGGAAGACAACGGATCACCTTGACGAAGGCCACCTTTAGGCTTGAAGGAAGAGGAGATTTAACCATTAACCATGACCTTGTAAGGTACTGTTGTAATACATTGCTCAATTAAATTAATCCAGTTGAGAGGAAATCCATAAGCTTACAGAACACAATGAATGAAGTCCTAGTTGAGTTTATCGTACGCTTTACTTAGATCCATCTTTAAATCAGCATAGCAAGAGTCACCTTTTTTCGTTGTTGAGATTTTGTGAACCAATTCATGACTAAGTAGAATATTCTCTGTAATTTGCCTTCCTTTCACAAATGCATATTGAAAGTCTATAATGATTTTTGGCAAAATTGATTGTAACTTATGAACTAAGCATTTTGCAACACATTTATAAATGACCTTGCACAAACCAATGGGTCTGAACTGATGAGGAGACTGAGCAGCAGAAGTTTTAAGGATCATGACCAAAATACTGTGATTCCATTGTTTCATTAACGTTCCTGTAGCGAAGTTTTTTTGAACTCCCTTCACAACTGAAGACCCAACTATATTCCAATGAATTTTATAGAATTCAACTGGAATCCCATCTGGACCTGGAGATGTATTAGTTTTCATATCAAAGATTTATCGTTGAATTTCTTCAGCAGTAGGAATTTGATTAAGAAGGTCCACATCATTGACAGATAAACAAGGTAGATCAAGCTCATTCAAAGAGTTCATGATATGTGATTGCGTTGGATGAGTGGTGTTTGGGCAGTAGACATCCGAAATAAAATTGACCATAATATTCATGATTTCTGTAGGATTATCAACCCAATTACCATCTTCACTCGGTAACATTAAAATTCTATTGAATCTTTGTCTTGTTTTAACACGAGAGAAACAATTTTTTGCAGTAGTGTCACCTTTTTGTAACCAAATATCTTTCATTCTCTGTCTCCAATAGAAATGCTAATGAAGCTTCTAAGTAAAGATTGTTGCCTTTTTGAATATAGGAGAAAGCTTGTTGTAAGTTAGAGATCTCTTCTTGTGAGTCCATCCTTTGATTTATATTTTTCCAATTGATACCCTGATATTTTTTATGATCCAAGCACCACTTTTGAATTTGCGAACGAACGTTTAATAGCTTTTGAGAAAGAACAAAACTAGGATTGCCAATTACGTTCTTAACCCGAATGAACAGGAACATAGGTTTCTTAGTAAGAGTAAGACAATTAATATAAGGAATTTTAGGGGAATCTGGCTTATTAAGTCCCCCTACAATTCCAAGCGATCATTTTCATGGCTTAATGGTTGACTGTGAAAGGCCAGTCAACTCACCCTGAGTGTTTAGAGTTAGAGCTAGAGAGAATTGATTGTTGATAAGGTCTTGAGTATGATCATGCAGGTTAATATTTGGAGAGAGAGTGTCAAGGATTTTGAGCTTCTTGGGCGAAGTAAAATCACCAATATGACACTGCATACGCTTCTTCCTCCAGACATGAGAAGAAAACTCGTCACCTAGTTCAACATCCAAGTCATAAGCTAAATGAAGATCAGTAATAGCTTTAGGGTATAATCTCATTACTCCTTGTTCCATTCTCCAATGATTGAAAGCACCTTTTGCTTCCCATTCTTGTAATTGAATCCTTCTCTTCTTCCTGAACCAGTTAGTATAAATAACCCCTGGCAATGGTGTTTGACCATATGAGAGATACCTGTGAAGTTGATGAGTAGGAAGACGTTTTCTAGGCCAGGTAGAGAATGAGCAGGGAGAAGGTTCTATGGAAGTTAAGATTGGTGAATTTGGAGGATCATTTTCAGGAGAAAAGTTGCCAGTATTATCAGAAGAGGAATGAGAGAATCTTTGAAAGTGAGAAGTAGGTGAATGATGAAATGGTGAGGGGTGAATTCTTGTAGAATTTGGGTTTCGAAAGAACCTTGTTAATCTATTTCCTGCTTCCATAAAGAGAGAATTGCAATTTGTGGAGGAGGTATTTATTATAGCTGGAGGATTTTGAGGATGATTTAGTCTTAGAGCTATAGGTCAAGAGTGTAAAGGAACAACATCTTGAAGCAGGCCCGTGACTGAATTAATTGGAGTAGTAAGTGGAATTGTATCAACTGGATGAGTGAACTGTGAATGAGTAATAGCAGTAGACCAATTTGAAATACCAAGTACTTGAAACAAAGACTGTTTAGTAGAGTTTGACTCTTGAACAATTTCTTGTGGAGCTTTAGAAGACTGGCCTACCTCAAATAAGGATTAGTGTTTGAGAGATTTTGAAATTGGAGTTGGATTTTGAAGTATATAGGAAGGATCAAAGCTTAAGTTGAGTGTATGAGTGTCTTCAGCTCTCGAGATGTCACCAGAGGTAGGAAAATGAGGGTGATGATTGGAAGGATAAAGCGAGCATATGGATCGATGCGTACCTATACCATATCTTGTACATGGGGATCGAGAAACATTTGGGTACTTTGAGCCCGAAGATTCGAACTATTTACCTCTTGACTTGTTTATGAAGTGTCAATAGAAGGCATTAAGTTGATATATAAATCATCTGAGTCAAGATCTTCCTCCCCAGTTTGATAATCACTAGAATATAAAGAATCTGGTAAGTTCGTTTCAAGAGGATCAAAAAATTCTTGTCGACGAGGAGGGGATTCTGGTATATTGTCTGGTTCATCTTTGAGCATAAGATTTAGTTTAGGGTTCCTAAACTTAAATCTATCAGAAAGACCAATAATGAGATTGGTATAGTAGTGAGAATGAAGAGGACCATAAAGAACCTTTGCTCCACTTTTTTCAAAGTCAGGGAGCCGAGAATGTATTCTACGTAAGGCTTCATAGGAAGAGATTGAGCACCTAAAGGTAGAATGACCGACACAACAACAGGTTTTACGTGAATTTATAGACTCCTTCATAACGAAAATAGACCCACACAACTTGGTCATCATACGAGAGGTAAATAGCAGCCAGGGATAAGGGGTTTTGACAGATCTAAAAAAAGAGCATGAATTTCTGGATTGTTAGGAAGAGAACGATTTTGTCGATCTATTTGGTCAATGTAGCCTAGATGTTTAAGGATGCGACCCGCCCAATCCTTATCAAGAAAACCTAATGGAAGACCAGAAATTCTTACCCATATTCTAGAAGAGTCAAAGTTAAGATGTTGAGGAACAATTGTCTAGAGAGCTCTGCGGAGGGTTATGACACCACCCTCAATAATTGTTGTATGTTGAGAGACGAGCCCATCAACATCTTTATGATTGTAGCATTCGAAGACATAGTAATGTCTTGTTTTATGAACATTGCATCTCTTTTTTCCCATTGTGAGTTGACTATGCCTTGAACTAGGTGGACTGGGGGAGGATTCGGACCGAAAAACACTTCCAAAACGGAGAAATCCCAGCGAATGTTGGTAAAAGGATTAAATATAGGAGGGGATGGTCTTAATACTCCCATTCTAAAACTCGAACTATTATTTTGGTTTTGCATGGTGGTTGAAGAAAGTAAATGCACTTTAAAGAAGACTTTTTAGAAAAGGTGGAGAGAAGAAGTAATGAAAGGGATGGATAGTAAAGACTTACAGTGAGGAGTAGAATAAATACTGAAGAGGAAGAGCGCTTTCAGCTTCCATTGCTTCTTCCTGCATGATGCATGAACGCCAGATGGCAAAAAGGAAATAACAAGGACTCTAGTTAAGTAAGGGATTAGAGTATACACGCAAGAATATTGATTGGTAGTTGGAGCGAAAAATCCGATGAATGTTCTCTGCAGTTTTAGAGAGATGTGAAGAAGATTTGCATGCTATAGCAGTGCATCTACAGTAGTCAAAAGGGGGAGAAACGAAGAGTCGAAAATGAAAAACTCACGTTTTAGTGAGAGACGCTCTAGATTTCTAGAGAGATGAATGAAAGTAGTGTTTCATATTAAAATTCATGTCGAAGAGTTTTCAAGTTATTGCCTTGAAGTGCTACATGTTTGAGATGCTTGCATAATTTTTTTCTATCTTAGGAGATGAAGTCATTTACTATGTAAAAGTTTCTTTAATTTATTTTTTTATTTATTGTAAAGCTACAAGAAGTAGACTTAGGTCTTCCTTCATACAAGAAAATACCTAAATTATAAAAATTACAAAGGTTGCCAACAATGGTTGTTCTAGGACTTTTACAAATGGTCGGTCACCAAGGACCACTTATAACCAATCAATAATTTTTTTAAAGTACTTATGAAACTTAATTATTGCCTATCAATAAATTTTTATTTTTTAAAGTTTCTTATATACTAATTTAGAAACACGCAATAGAGACTACTGTTCATCAATCTATACAAATATATTAAAAGGCGTGCATAAGAAAGTCGATGTGCCACGTGGCACTCTCCTCAAATTTCTAATGCAAATGCTTCGTATGTCCCTGTGTAGCCCTCAATTTTAAAAATATAAATTTTTTGTAACTGCAAGGAATCGAACACGTGACCTTTGAAACGAAAAGTAAGAGTTTAACCATCAATACATTATGGCTTTATTGTCTAATGTTTCAAATACATTATGATAAAGTCTTTTTAATAATTATACTTAACTAGAAAAACTTAAACAAGTAAAATCTCTAACACTCTTATTACTTAACTAATAAGATACTATTGATGTCATATTATCTTACCACAATTCTTATTAGGGGTGTTCAGCAAAACCCGACCCGAAAACCCGCTGACCCGACCAAAAAATGTCGGGTCACAAGCTGAATTTTCTGGATTATACCGGGTCGGGTCATGGGCCGGAGAAACTAGGAAGGCGGGTACCCGTTACCCGGCTAAAGTTCGAATTTTTTTTTTTTATTTTCCATTTCTGACCAGCCCTTTGTTTTGGCCCAGAATAACCAAAAATGTTCAGCCCATTTCAATCCTTCTTGCCCTTCTTTGCCTAACCCTCGTCCATTTGGATTTTGAAAGCAAAACCCTTACGCCACTCTCCCGAGACTCCTCACGGCTCGCCCTCACACTTGCCTCACGGCTCGTCAGTCGTCCCTCACGCCTCACTGCCTCACGGCTCGCACCACCGTCCAGGCGTCCACCGCGGCGCGAAGTCGATCTCCGCACCACGTTCACCACACTGCGAAGTCGTCCACCCCACTGCTGTAAGTTAATTTTTCTTCTTTTCTCCTTCAATCCTTCAATTTAGGGTTTTTGGTAGTTGAATAAATCAAACAAATCAGTCTTTTTTTCTCCTTTTTAGTTTTTATATTAATTTTGCTTTGTTTAATTATGTTTTAGTTGAATACAAAGAAATTGCATTGCTATATTTCATAATTCATACAAAGGGGTTTGCGACTTGCGTTGACTTGCGCCTTGTGGTAATTTGCTGTGAGCAGTAGCAGTGGGCATGGAATTGGAACTTGTGTATAAAATGTAAATGGAACTTGTGTATAATATGTAAATCCACCTCCAAAAGAAAAAAAAAAAAAAAAAGAAAAGCGAACCGGGTACCACGTGACCCGACCGGGAAAACCGGGTACCCGATAACCGGGTACCCGGTTTTCCCGGGTCGGGTCATGGGCCGGCTTTTCAAGTACCCGAATATGCGGGTACCCGCATATCCGGGTACCCGAAAAGCCGGGTACCCGGTTATGAACACCCCTAATTCTTATTAAGCTATTATTTCAAACTCAAACCTTTCAGATTTTTTTACTTATCACGTCATGACATGAATATTTCAATTTCTTAATGGACAAAAAATACGAAAAATATTTGTTTATTATAACTGACCCGAGGCATCGACCGGGCCAAAATACTAGTTTTAATCCTTAAAGGAGTACAACATATCATCAATTAATGTAGGTTGATCATCATTCAACTAATTGGAATAACAAAATCTCATTTAGCATCAATATCATCAATTTAACACTGCGTTTCAGTTAGATAAGTCACTTTCTTTAAGACAAAGTATAAAAACGAAGGTACTGTAATTAAGAACTTTATCAAGCTGGCATTTTCATGAACATAAGTAAGATCTTGCATAATTCATGAAAATTAAGACATTAAAAATCCAACAAATTTTTGATTTAAAAAACCAATAAAATAATACACATTATAAAACAAAACCCATTAAGATTAAAAAAAGAGAAATAAATTGATAATCACTCACTGATAAAAAAACCTATTTCAATTTAAAAGTAAAAAAATTGAAACAATTGTCTTTATCGAAAACCGCAACAACTGTAAATTTGTTGACCTAATTAACAATCTCCTGTCCCTAAACTGAATAAATTAAAACAATTAGGGTAGAAAACATAATCAAGAGAAACATTTCAAGAAATTGGTAAAATAAAATAAAATAAATTGGGCATTGAAGATGGTAAATTAAGAAGAAAATTAAATTGAGTTGAAGAGATAGAAAGATGAGAGAGAAGATGAACAACAACCAATTAAAGCACAATAAAAGCAATTAGGATTAGGATAAAAAGGTCTGGTGTTACCTACATCTAGAATTTGGCCTTAATGGGGTTCTGCCCACAGTTGTCGGCTATGATGAGCGAAGTTGCTCGTCATTCGGTGTGGGGCTGGTGGTTCCTGAGTTGCGTCGGTGAGCGCCTGGCTAAACTGGTGGTTTATGCTCGGTGCCTGGTGGTCAATGAGAGAGAATATATCTAATAAGTGAGATAGAGAAACAGAGAACAGTCTGGGAATAAAGAGAAACTAGTATCTGTTGCACGCGATGCGTGCGTGACATCGTGTGTAAGTGATTTTGTGGAAGTTTTAATTTAATCGTCATTTAAGTAATATTGTTCTATTTTTGTTTTTACTTGTGCAGATGTAAAATGTAACTGCTTTGCAATTGTAGGGATTTTTTAAAAAAAAAAAAATAAGAGAAAGCAATTAGTAGTTTTGTTTAGTTATTAGGGGTATTTTGGGTAAAAAGGGTGGACACCAAAAGGTGAGTAGTTCCCATATATAATAGAAATATGAAGAGATAGGAGAATGAGAAAGTTGAGATGGGAAGAGATAAAGAGAGAGTCTCTCGTAAATATTTGTATTTTTAAAATTTGTTTTCTCAAGGAATAGCATGGGTCACGTGACTTACAAGGGCTAAGCCTACATTTGCCACCTGATTGCAAAAGGTAATAATTATAGAATTAAATTTTGTTGTCGTGGTTAAGCCTAGTACTATTTGTGGGTTGGGTTGTGTAGGCAAATTTTTATTGCCTACGCGGGATGAGCACGGATTTACTACCTCATTATTGTAAAGGTTTTTAGGTTTGAAAACATTTTGAAAAGAAAGTCGCCAACCAGTCTTAAATGGAAGACTCATAAACCTAATTGGATAATGGGAATCATAGGGACATCTTAGAGATTTATCTAATGTAGATTTCCCTATCATGACAAGAGGGTAGCTAATGGAAGCATACCAGGTGGCTCTTGGATCAAATTTTGATTTGTGAGCTTTATTTTATGGTAAAAATTGAACACAAACACCCAAACACCTTTAAATGCGATAAATCTGGTTTAACAACATTCAACTTTTCATAGAGAGAGACAAATCCAACACTAGTCAAAGGCATTCTATTGATGATATGGGTAGCACACAACAAACAATCTCCCCAAAACCTTAATGGAACTCTGCTTTATTTGAAAGAACAAAGCTTGTCATTAAAAGATGTCTATGCTTTCTTTCCACTACTCCAAGAACAAACCTTAAAAGATGTTTATGTTGTCTAATGCCTTTGGCATTAAATAAATCCAATATATCACCTTCACATAGGTCTTTAGCATTGTCTATTCTGAAACGAATTAATTATTTGAACTTTGTATTGAGTTTCCACCATAGCGAAAAAATTATTTAAAACAAGAAGCTGGTACTTTTATTCTTCATCATACATGTCTATGTATTTCTTGAGAAATCATCAACTACGGTGAGGAACCATGAAAATCAATCATGTATGTGTTTTAGACTTTTATGGACCCGAAGTATCAACATGAACTATTTCCAAAAAGATTAGAAGTAGTAGATGTGCTAGCATGAAAAAGAAGTCTAGTTGTTCTTGCCTTAGGACAGATTTGACATATTATATCATGTTATGTTTCTAGGAATGGTAGAATACGAAATGCAACTTATTAAAAGGAATATGATCTAACTTAAGATGCCACAATTTAGCATCTTCAGAATGAGCAACAAGGACTGGATCACTTGAACCTTCCTGCAGTGAATGCTAGACATATTGTTCTTCATTAACAGCACAAAAACCAGATGTGAGCTCGCCAAGAACCACGGCGACTGGTGGAGAGAGAAGGATCTTAGAGCTAGCACAAATTAGATGTGAAAGTGATTTCACAATTCATCCTTGCACAACTTATGTGTTGACAATAAGTTGAACCTAAATCCCGAAACATATGAGACATTTTCTAGGATAATGCCGTTGGAACTTGACCTATGTGTTCCACTCATACTTTCTTTCCATCAACAATTGTAATGGTGTTAGGGACTTTTGTTAATTTCTTATAGGCTGTAAATAACTCAAGGTTGTTACACATGTGATATGTGGCTCCACTGTCACTGATCCACCTAGAATTGGAGCACGTAAGTAGGCAAGTACTTTCCATATGAGCAGCACTGCTGGTCTAATCTTGTTGAATTTGCCGTTGCATGAATATGAGCTTCATTAGGTTGCAAAACTACTCCTTAAGGAGTTGTGTAACATGATCATCTACATCTCGCACGCAACGTTTTCTCCATGAGCAATTGCGGCAACACCTTTTCCTTTGCTCATATATTGAGGATATCCTTGTATCTTTCAAAGAATTGTCAAAAGTGTGCCCCGCCCTCTTGCAATGATCAAAATAAGGCGTTACGCTAGCATTGCCTACCATAATCTCCTTTCTCGAATGCTTGAAAGAAAAACTTATTGTAGTTCTTGTTAGCATATAATGTGTTTTCCTTGTTGTTATCTGCTACATTAGCATAAACCTTCTGAACATCTATAGATGAGGAAGTTGCTTATCTTTGCTTTTCATCTTGCACAAGTAACTTGTAAACTAATGAAATCTTTGGTAAGGCTGCATCATCGGTATCTTATTATCTAACATTAGCGTACTGAAAATCCAGCTTCATAAGCAACTATATCAATCTGTCTTCATCTTGTTGTCCCAGAAATTTATGAGTATGTTACATTTGCAACCATTACAAGTACAAGTATGCAATAGCCTGATTGCACTTGACTCATCCCAAACTGCTTTAATTTGTGTGAAATAGTTTGATCCTTGAGATATCTCAAACAAATGTTGCTTGAACAGTGTGTAGAATTAAGGACCCGAAGTTTGTGAAAACCCTTTCGTCTAAGTATTTCAAAATGCGAACAGTAGTAGTGAGATAAATCACACTCCGAGCAATTTTAGGTTCCAAAGATCTCAGGATGTATGATATAATGATATCATCACATCTATCCCAAGCTTTTCAATTAGGATAATCTATATTAGGTTTCTATATACTTCCATTAACAAAGCCTGATTTATTCTTGGCAGATAATGCAAGCATCATACTTATTCTCTTCAATTCTCCATATGATTCAACATTAAGCTTCTCGTAATCGGTCAAGCGAGGTGTTCTCATTAGGATGAATATACGATGCACTTGTTGGATCTTGAGTAAGATTAATTGCTGAAGAACTCATTTTAATGAGTGAGAATTGATCAAAGAATGAAGAAATTATGAATTCTAAGATCAAATTTCAGATTTAAATTGAAAGCTACTTGACTCTAATCAGATTATCAAGCAATGAAAGTGATCAATTAAGAGATGAATTAATGAAATTAGAACTTCATTTATGCAAGTTTTAACTTATGCGGCTAAGCTCGTTATTGCGGGAAATTTGTTGTTCTTAATTTTCACTTCGTTTTCAATTGAAGATTTTATGAAATTGCTCTTCGAAATTATGCGAGATTTCACCAATATCTAATTATGATCTTGCTCGAGATACCATAAAGAAGTTCATAGAACATCAATTACATTCATATTGACGTGATAGAAAGACAAACGAGAGAAAATGGTTAAGGGAATATTTATGAGAATTTTATTATGATTGCTGAATCATTTAATCAGTACAATGAGTTTGTATAGTACAAGTGTGATTTGTCATAACCAATCAAAATCTTCTTACAACAATGACAACTAATCATAGAATAGTCAGCTTAACATAAACAACTAATTAACTACTCTAATGTGGCAAGAGTTTGTTACAAGCTCCATGAGGTAGTTGAGCTGGAGCTGGAGCTGGAGCTGACTTAATTGAGGTTTGATCAGGTTGCTACCGTTTCTTGAGCTTCAATAGCTTTAATAACAATTGAGCGAATCTTTGATTATTTTATATCTTTACCATCACCTAACACATTGATCATGGAATTTCAAAAGTTTAACTTCCACATCAAAATTGGGAGCAAAAAAAAAACACATGCCCAACAACTCTAAATAATAAAAAATAATGCAGAACAACAAACTTTCACTTTAATAGTCATAAGTAAGATAAATAAAATTTATAAAACTATCATAGAAGCAATTTTAAGACAAAAAAGGCACCTTTTTATCGAAGATGAAGTTGAAGTGTACACATTTCTTGAACACATTCATTCCACATCATCAATCTCGAAGCTAAAAATGCCAAACTTATTTTCTAAAATCGAAATTATAATTATACAACACAAAACACAATTATTGAATTAGTAATCACTTATAAAAAAAAGTTTATTTAGATTGTTCTTCATTTTTTTCTGTTTTCCAACTCAATAAATTATTAAAAGCTTTAATCATTTTCATTTAAACGAGATAACATTTAATTACTGTTGTGAACATTTAAATGGGAAAAAAATTGTTTCTAAATAAATTTTTTGTTACCAAAATATAATTACAAATAGTGAATAATATAGGGTATCCTTACCGCGTATTCTTCCTATATTCGAGAAGTTCCTATTTGCTCTAGAATGCTTTGCACCAAATTCGTGCAACTTCAACGTATGTTCGTGCATGACTATGTTGATTTCATTGTTGAATTAATAACTTCAAGATGATTGAATATAAAGACATTACTATTTCATTACTCTCATAATTAACTAAATACAAAATAGAATATATAAATAGAAAACAGTCAATAACATGGAAAACTTTGACTATGGGACCATGCCATAAACTTAGCACCTAATTGACCCACTAACTAGATAGGATCAACAAACTAAGATATCCACTACATATTATTGACCAATAATATTGAAAACTCCATAAACGTAAGGCAACTACAGTTTGAATCATTCATCAACATTCCCTTTGATTTAATAAATTATTACTGACTCTAATATTTCACATTACCACTGACTTGCTTGATTTGTGATGCACTTTTCACCAACAAGACCTTCTTAATTTGTTGATGCACATTATCATTAACCTTCTATGTAACTCTTTTGACGTTGTCTAGCCAATTGACTACGACCACTATCACCGTAGCTGATTCTCTAATATTATGAGTTAATTAGTTGCAAGTTTCTACCTTTATTCAATAAAGTCAACTATGTTAGTGGCATAATATTTTAGTTAGTAGGTTTTGGTCAATGGGCCATGTGTCCTATGTTAACGGGATTCAATTAAGCAAGTTACTTGATTTTATCTCCGTCTTTTTATGATGTTAGTCTATATAACGCACCTAATGTATGTCGTTGATTGTGAACTAATTAAAGCAAGGATTTATCACTCTCATCTTATTTACTTTGTCATTTTAATCCGGCAAAGGGCTACACATACACTTGGTGTATGTAGGTCATACATACATTATGACATGGCAGTGTATGATTGGTCTTTAATTTGGGACCCAAAAATGAAATTTTCAGATTTTTCATTCAAATTCAAATGAAAATTCCATTTCAAATTTCAAATCTGATTTGTATTTTCAAGGCACAATTAATGCTCCCAATTTACCAACTACTCCATTATCTCTCCTATCATTTTTTTGTCAGTAAATTTTTTTCGTCCAATTTTTTCTCTCTTCTCTCTCTTCTAATGTTCTTCAAGTTCTTATTGCCACTCAAGAATCGGAACAAAAAAATGAAAATCGGATTCTTTCTCTCTTCTAATGTTCTTCATGTTCTTGCGTTAATGTTCTACATGTTCTTGATTTTAATTTTTTTGCACGAACCTATTTTAAAAGCGAAAAATCTGATTATTTTCATCTTCTCTCTCTTCTAATGTTCTTCATGTTCTTGATTTTTATTTTTTTGTACAGAATTTTTTCTACATTGTAGAATTTTTGTATAATATTTCACGAATCTAATATAGGTCATGGTTACTATTTAAATGTTTCTTGTTACTACGAAAATCAATTATTTACAATCGTTCCAAATTATTATTTTATTAAAATAATTGTTTTTTTATATATATAATATGTTTTAATTTCAATTTTAATTATCATATAATGGATTGTTTATACTTTTTTAATATTAAACATTAAATTATTGATGGGGGAAAAAAAATAAAAATAAAAATAAAAAAATGGGGGGCGGGGAGCATGCATGGGGTTCGAACTCGAGACCTAATAGCCAGAAACGCACTTTCATGTTTGCAATTGAAACCAAGTTGACGGGATATTCGACCGTGCTAACAAGTTGATAAATTAAGTAGTTATAGTAAACAACATCGTTATATGGAAACTATGATATAGGTCCTGGTTACTATTTAAATTTTTCTTGTTACTAAACAAATCACAAACTTACAATCGTTTCAAATTGTTATGTTATTAAAAAAATTGTTTTTTAAATATATATAATTTGTTTTAATTTCAATTCTAATTATCATATAATGAATTGTTTATACTTCCTGGATATTAAACATTATATAATTGATGTGGAAAAATGTTACAAATTACAAAGTAAAAAGTCCTTACTACAAAATAAAAAATTAAAAAATGGGGGGGGGGATGTGGAATTAATAGGAAGCATGGGATTCGAACTCGAGACCTAATAGCCGAAACGCGGTTTCATGTTTGCGGTTGTAACCAAGTTGACGGGATATTCAACCGTGCTAACAAGTTGATACATTAAGTAGTTATAGTAAACAACATCGTTATATGGAAACTATAATATAGATCCTGGTTAATATTTAAATTTTTCTTGTTACTAAACAAATCACAAACTTACAATCGTTTCAAATTGTTATGTTATTAAAATAATTGTTTTTGTTTAATATATATAGTTTGTTTTAATTTCAATTTTAATTATCATATAATGGATTGTTGGATATTAAACTTTAGATTATTGATGGGGGAAAAATGCTACGGGTTACAAGTTACAAAGTAAAAAGTCCTTACTACAATTTTTTTAAAAAAAAAAGGGGGGGGTGTGTGGAAGTAATAGCAAGCATGGGATTCGAACTCGAGACCTAATAGCTAGAAACGCGCTTATATGTTTGCAATTGTAACCAAGTTGACGGGATATTCGACCGTGCTAACAAGTTGATACATTAAATATTTATAGTAAACAACATCTTAATATGGAAACTATAATATAGGTCCTGGTTACTATTTAAATGTTTCTTGTTACTAAACAAATCACAAACTTACAATCGTTTCAAATTGTTATGTTATTAAAATAATTGATTTTTTTTAATATATATAATCTGTTTTTGGGTTTGTCTTTCTCTCTTATATCTCTTCTAATATTTTCATGTTCTTCATGTTCTTGAATTCAATTATTTTTACTACAATGTATATTTTTTTTATAATGTTCGAAGAATCTAATTTTGTTATTATTTTTCTCTACATTGTATATTTTTCGTTTTGTATCATATGTATATTTTCTTTAAAGATATTGTTTCTTCATGTTTTGCTTAAAAAAATTATTTGTTTTTACGTAAATTCATATGAATTATATAATTTCCGAGAGATAAGTTTTTGTTTTAAATGATTTTTTCTTTGTCTTTGTTTCAAATATTTGTTTTATGAAGTTTTCTCTGTTTAGATTTGTTGTAATCCTTTGTTTAAATTAAAAAAAAAAAAAGAATTCTAATTTTTTCTTCAGATTATTCTTATATTACCTTTCATCTTATTCATCTTCACCATCTTCTATTATGAATCCTCTGTTTTATTTATATGTTTCGACAACTTCATCTTATTCATAATGTTATTGATTAGTAACAGAATATGGACACTGGATTAATCACAATGACATGATAGTAACAGATTAGTGAGAAATTAAGCTTCTTGTTTAGAATAAAAAATCAAGCTTTCCAATCCAGGAGAGGTTTGGAGTCCATTAAAATTTAAATTGAAACCGATTATAAATA
Source organism: Beta lomatogona (assembly GCA_947646795.1). Lineage (NCBI taxonomy): Eukaryota > Viridiplantae > Streptophyta > Magnoliopsida > Caryophyllales > Amaranthaceae > Beta > Beta lomatogona. Next base: position 31,954 of record CANSNZ010000783.1, on the reverse strand, counting down.
TGAAAAACAAAAATTTGAACCATAAATTTGAAACGTTTGTAAGTTTGTGATTTATTTAGTAACACGACACATTAAAATAGTAAACATAACCTATATTATAGTTTGCAAACAACGGTGGTGTTTACTATAAGTATTTAATTTATCCACTTGTTATCACGGTTGAATATCCCGTCAACTTGGTTACAACTGCAAACTTAAAAGCGCATTTATGGCTGTGAGGTCTCGAGTTCGAATCCCATGCTTGCTATTACTTCCACATCCCCCCCCATTTTTTTTATTTTTATTTTGTAGTTGCACTTTTAGTATTTGTATATAACAAGATTAATAATTGTGGTGCCTTATAATAAAAACAATAAACAAAGTATTTAAACTATTAAGTGTTATTATAAAAATGTTATACTTGCTTAAATTGCATTTGTATTTGCTAATTTTGACAAAATGCTGTATTTATTTGTAACAAAGAACTATATTTTAGTATGGAAATTTGTAGTTTTTTTTTTTTACCCAAATTTGTAGTAGCACTGTGGTATGTAGAAGCACTTTGGTCTTTTTTAAAATTTTAGTAACAGGTTAGATTTTAGTAGTAATATAAAACTTTATTCTAGTTTGGAAATTTGTTGATAATTAAATGAATTTGGTTAAATGTATGTTACGTGGACTTAATTGTGACCTAAAGGAAAAAAAATACAATAAACATTAAAGCAAAACTGATTTGAAAAAACATTTGGGATGCATGGGATTCGAACTCGGGACCTAATAGCCATAAACGCGTTTTCATTGTCATTGTAGTAACCAAGATCGCGGGATATTCACCATGTCAAGAAGTGGAGACATTAAGTAATTATACTATACACCGCCTTTTTTTTTTGCAAACTATAATATAGGTTTGTATTACTATTAAAATGTTTCCAATTACTAAAAAAATTGCAAACTGATAGTCGTTTGAAGCCAGGCAGACGCTTTCAGTGTTGTTGTTGTAAAAAATAAATATATAAAAAATCAGTTAAATTAGTAGCAAAACAGGTTCAAACGATTTTAAGTTTGTAAATTTTATAGTAACATGATACATTTAATTGGTAAACAAAACCTATATTAGTGTTTGTAAATAACTGCTGTGTATACTATAACTATTTGATGTATCAACTTGTTAGCATGGTGAATATCCCACCCATTAGCTTAATACCCCCTTTTTTTTTTTTAGTAGCATTTTTGTCTTTTTACATTTTATAGTGGCACTTTAGTCTTTTCAAGCACCAAGTTGTAATAATATTTTTATTTGTAGCTTTTACTTAAGAGATAATATTAATATTAAAGAATAAGATCACATATATTAGTAATGCTAATGAGTAGTGAATGAATTGTTCAATGAAACAATTTACTAATCTCCTTACAAGATTGGAAAAAGGATAATAAAATGAAGAATAGTTAGAGATCTTCTTACAAAAAGTAACATAGTATCAAAAATCTAAGTTTTATTATAAATATGTTACTTGAACCTTTTGCTTCATTTGTATTTGTTTTCACATAACGCTACATTTTTTAGTAACCGATAACTATTATTTGAATTTCAATCGTTGTTCTTTATAACCCTTCGGTTTTTTATTTTAACCCTTCAATGTTTAATTTTAACCATCCGGCTTAAGCTTTTGTCGTTATTATTGGGTGGTTGTATAGTAGCAAACTAGCATAGAGTATTTCGAGGGTTACTCCTTAGTTGGTAAGTATTTATTTATACATAATATCAATTTTAGGTGAAACAATCGATCGAGATTTAGTATTTGTATATTACAAGATCAATACACAAGTAGTGCCTTATAAACAAAAGTCATCTAATAATAGTATTATGGAGCATAATTTCGATTTTTGATCAAACAATTGATCGAAATTTAGTAGCTCTATTAATATTAAGGAGCATAACTTCAATTCTAAAGGCTAACAATTGATCGAGAGTTAGTATTTGTGTACAACAAGATTAATAATTGTTGTGACTTATATTTTACCATAAACAAAGTATTTAAACTTTTAAGTTTTATTTAAAAAGACATTATGAAACTTTTGCTTAAATTACATTAGTATTTGTTAATTTTGACAAAATGTTGTATTTAACGACAACAGATTAGTGAGAATTTAAGCTTTCGGTTTATAACCAAACGTCAAGCTTTCCAATCCAGAAAACGTTTGAAGTAAATTAATATAATAATTAAAATTGAAAGTAAAACATATTACATATATATATAGTATTTGAATTTCAATCGTTATTCTTTATAACCCTTCGTTTTTTTATTTCGACTCTTCAATGTTTGATTCGAACCATCCAACTTAAGTTTTGTCGTTATTATTGGGTGGTTGTAGTAGCATAATATCAATTTTTGGTGAAGATCGAGATTTAGTATTTGTATATTACAAGATTAATAATTGTAGTGCCTTATAACAAATAATTATCTAATAATGATAATATTATGGAGCATAATTTCGGTTTTTGGTAAAACAATTGATCTTGATTTAGTAGTCTGTGTAAATATTAAGGAACACAACTTCAATTTTAAAGGCTAACAATTGAACGAGAGTTAGTATGTGCATATGACAAGATTAATAATTGTTCTGCCTTATAATAAACAAAAAACAAAGTATTTAAACTTTTAAGTTTTACTAAAAAAACGTTATAAACCTTTTGCTTAAATTGCATTTGTATTTGTTAATTTTGACAAAATGCTATATTTAACAACAACAAATTAGTAAGATTTTAAGCTTCCAGTTTAGAACAAAATATCAAGCTTTCCAATCCAGGAAACCTTTGAAGTCAACGCTTGTTAGAATCGTTATCCGGATAGTAGAATCGTATGATCCTACGATCCTAATATGACCAAATGATTAGAACTGCTCATAGAATCGGCCTCGCATAGGATTGCTCAGGATCGGTTAGAATAAGGTTTATGATCGATAGGAAACATATAGAATCGTAGGATCGTTTCATAGAATCGGTAGGATCGACCGATCCTACACACAACTAACCTATTGCTCTTTTTCTTTCTTGTTTGCTTTTCTACTTGTATTTTGTCATCCAAATATATGAATTATGCATCTAAAATGAAAAAATAATCAAATAAGTTTACTATTATCACTTTGTTATTACTTATTCAGTTTTTTTCAAATTAATTTTAAAAGAATTTTTTTTAATATTATTATATGAATGGTAATGTCTATGTACAAACACATTATTATCTTATAATTCAACCCCTATGTTAGCTTTAACAATCTAATTTGCACTTTTAGGATTATTCTCCTCAAATTATGAATCATTTGGAACATATTTAAATTATATTTTATCAAATTTTAGTTATTTTGTAGGATCGTACGATTCTACGATTCGATCCAATGATCCGATCCTATATGCCCTCACCGATCCAAAGTAGGATCGCGATCCTGATAACCTTGTTTGAAGTCCATTATAATTAAAATTGAAAGTAAAACAGATTATATAAACACAAAATATTCAATTATATTAATAGCAAAGCAGGTTCAAACGATTTAATTTTAAGTTTGTAATTTTTCTAGTAACAATTTACATTTAATTAGTAATCATAACCTTTATTACAGTTTGCAAATAACGGTTGTGCATACTATAATTATTTAATATATCCACTTTTTAGCATGGTGAATATCCCGCCCACTTGGTTACAACAGCAGCAATGAAAGCGCTTTTCTGGCTACTAGATCTCGAGTTCGAATCCCATGCTTGCCATTAGTGCCACATTTTTCCCTTATTAAAATGTTTTTTTTTTTTTGTATCGTGAGGAAATATTAAATTTGTTAATACAATGGAAACATTTGAATCCATTATATGATAATTAAAATTGAAAGTAAAACATATTATATAAATAAAAATATTCAATTATATTAATAACAAAGAAGGTTTAGACGATTTTAAATTTGTAATCTTTCTAGTAACAACATAGATTTAATTAGTAATCAAAAACTATATTGCAGTTTGCAGGTTCGTGGGAGTAATATGCATTAATAACAAAGAAGGTTCAAACGATTTTAAGTTTGTAGTAATTTTTTTTAGTAACAACATACATTTACTTAGTAATCAAAACCTATATTACAGTTTGCAGGTTGGTGGGAGTAATATGCATTAAATGCAAGTTGGTGGGAGTAATATGCATTAAATTCATGTTGGGCTCCAACATCAATTTGTCCCGCCACACCATGCTTTGTGGTGCCATCAGCCAAATTATTCCCCCCCCATTTTTCCCTCTCTTTTCTTTTGGCTAGTAGCAACGTGGCAATACACCATTGGAAGTGTATGTATGTCCTACATACACGAAGACAATGTGTAGCGTCTCTCTTTTACTCCTAACCAATTCTTAAATTTGTTACCAGAGCACGGGCCAAAAATCATTCTCCAATATTATTACAAGTCTTCAGCTCTAAAGTACTATATTGGGACAGAAAACAAATTTCTTTTACTTTGGAGCTTTTATCTTCATCATAATCCATGAAATATAATCCATTCTTCTCTCTACCAAGAACCAAAGGCTTCCTCATTGAAGAATCCTAAAAAGGACAAGAGTTAAGGGTGAATGATAAGGTGCGATTGAGTTGACTGGTAAGTCTTTCGATGGATAGGATTCTGAATTGAAATTCTCAAACATGGTATACATTTCGAAGAGTGATTTTAGGTGTGATTCTAACAGTGACCACATGCATAATCCTAATGTTCTCACCATTAGGAACACTAATAATGTTATCAGCATCATTCATAATATAGTAGGTTTCAAATAGAGACAGATTAGGAGTGGAATGGTTTTTGGCCCCACTATTTGGGATCCAACACTTTGTAGTACTATGAACTGGGAAATTAGCACTCTTGCCTACCAACATGGTTGTTTAGCTCTCTCCCTTGTTGTTGAGGTGGAGTGTGATGGTGTTGATACTGCTCCTAGCTTACCCCTGGTTTTCTGTTTTGACTTCAATTACTTTAGTGGTTATTATTGTTGGCATTATCTGTTGAGGCCATGTTGGCACTATTCTTCCCGTTCTTGGGAAATAATTGGGAGGATTCCCATTTATCTTGAAACAACTCTCATTTGAGTCACCACTAATTTTGTAACGAGTGCAAAAGTAACTGGGTGTCTCCCTATTTATTGCACCTATGTGGTTATTGTCGTAGGTACCTCCTCTGTTTCCTCCTACTTTATAAGGCCTTCATGAGTTTGAAAAGATTATGTTTGAAATCCACCTTTCTTGTAAAAGGCTGTCATATAGCTGCAGAATTAGGTGCCAAGATGGTTGGTGTTGTGATCTCTTTCTGTCTTTGTTCTTCCTAAACATTATGGTAAGCTTTAATGAGGTGAGGCAGGGGAGTCATCATGAGGATGCTTCTTCTTATAGTCCAATACATTTCGTTTACACCCACTAAAAATTGCATGAGCTGCTGGTTTTTGCATCATTTTCATTATGGCTTGTCTTGCACCACATGTGCAAGTTGGAATACACACAATTTTATTATATTCATCCCACAATTTTTTTACTTTGATAAAAAAACCCTGATATGGATAATTCACCTGCGCTACATTGCTTAGTTCGATCCTTCACCACTTGGTATATTTTAACACCGCAGTAGAGTATGTTGGATGTTATTTCTTAGTTGACTCAGTGTATGATCCATGTTGTGATTATGCTATCACATCTCTCCTGGCTTTGAACGTGTTCCATTTTCAAAATCTATTTAGATTCTTGCCTTCAACAATGTCTTGCATGATCTCTTCTATTAAGTGTAGTTGTCCCCATTTAGAGGTTCCGATGAAAGAGATATGTTGGTATTTTCAGTGTGATAGAGGTATAAAAAGTCGTTGACATTTATTGTAGTGGTATTGTCACCTTCTCCCTTCTTTAGGTCTTTGTCCTCCCTTTTGAAGAGTAAGGGAAAAGAAAGGTTGAGTTTTTTCGTTTTTATTTTTTTGGAAGGAAAAGAAAGGTTGAGTTTTTTCGTTTTTATTTTTTTGGAAGGAAAATAAAAAGGGTGAAGCTTTAGAGAAAGTTCAGAATTTTAGGTATTTTTGGAGAAAGTTTGGATCTTTGAGCAAGATAAGAGATTTTGGATTAGATTCCTGTAGAAAAGAAACTAATGAAAAATCATACTGATTAGCTACCTCTGATACCATGAAAGTTTGACAATGATTGCATTAATAAAGAGGAGCGCTATAACAATTTTTTTTTTACTCCAAACGAGAGGTACAAAGACCACAAAGAAGAAAAAACAAACTAAATAACAAACTACATGAACTAGGGAGGTACAAACCAAGGAGTAGCAACTCCTCTTATGTCCTCTTCTATAATACCACTAAGACCACTAGGTGCAGAAGAAAAGATAGTGACAGGGAGGAGTTGATCAATTCCAAAGTCTGCTAGCTAATCTGCGGCTTTGTTTCCTTCACGATAGACATGAGTGACTTGAACTTCCCAATCCGAGAGCTAGATCATTTGTATGCATTGGTTAAGAATCTGAGTGCATTCATTTCGACCACCATCTTGAGCTTGAATCATTTGGACACAATCAATATTATCTAGTTGAACTTAAAGTAATTCCCTTGCCAGTTCTAGTCCTTTTGCTAGGGCCATGACCTCTACCTTGAATGAGTTACAGAGCCCAAAATTCAATGCCATAGCTGAGATCAAACCACCTTGATGATCACGCAGAATAACTCCCCTACCTGCTGGGCCTGGTGAGCCCTTGGCCGCACTGTCCGTGTTAATCGAATAGTAGTCCATTAAAGGATGCAGCCATCTAACACCCAACTCTTTCCTCCTCTTAGCAACATGAGTTGGGCTATAGTTAATCTCCCTCTCAATGCTTCTTCGGGTTTCATTATATTGAACATGTATGAACCCACCAATATCATGCGAAATTTCTTGATTTCGACCAAAGACAAGATTATTATGCCACTTCCAAATCCACCACATTGAAATACAAAAAAGAGTATCCCAAGATTGGATACCCCTTTTCATCATGATGCTGCAGATTTGAGCTAAACCATTCTCGCAGGGGTTGTTGATAAAATGTTTGAGTATCAACAGGCCCCCTTAACTTCCTCCCAACCATTTTTGCGGTGGGACAATCACGAAGAATATTCATTGTCAATTCCTCCGATGCCCCATAAATATAGCATTTACGGTCGTCCGTCATGTGACCTTTGAATCTAATAGCATTACCAAGGACATGATCGTGGCAGGCAATCCAAAGGAATGCTCAAACCCTTTGTTGAACTGGAGCAGTCCAAACAAGCTTCCACCACACTTCATCCACCATTTCAAATTCATGGCGCATTATACGTAGTATAGACTTGATTGAGAACTTGCCCTTGTTACCTTCACGCCAATACAACAAATCGCTTATCTCCGGATCACCCTTCAGCTTAAACGATTGGATTCTCCGCAATATTTATTGAGGCAGGTAGGGGGAAAAAATCTCCCACTTCCAACCCTGCAAATTATTCCACATGTCCTCTACTGTGTAACCCAGGATTTCAGTAGGTATGGGTTGCGTGGCAAGGTCCAACAAAGCCCTTGTGGGAGCCCAACTATGGTCCTAAAACAAAGTGCTTTTGCCATTCCCTACTGCCACTGGTGAGCCTTGGCGTAAAAACCTTGCATTATCCGTAATTCCCCTCCACACATTAGACATACTAGGTTTCGGCTCAAACATGTCGATATCACATCGACTATGGCAATATTTGGCTCTAAGAATACGAGCCCAAGGTGCATTGGGTTCAATTAAGACTCGCCAGCCCAATTTCGTCAAGAAAGCAGCACTAGATTGTCTCGCCGGCGGAATAGCAGGTCCACCTTGAGCTTGGTCCTTTTGCAAGTTCTCCCACGCAATCAAGTGAACCCCTTTTTTCGTCTGTACCTCCCCATATAAATTTTTGGATTTTTTTGTCCACATCATCACAAACCGAGCGAGGTAGATTCGTAGTTTGCATAGGATAATTTGCCATGGTAGTGATAGTAGATTTTGCTAAGGTTATACGGCCAGCAAGAGATAGGTATTTAGTTTTCCAACCCATAAGCTTTCGATCAATTTTTTCATAAATATAGCTAAATTTCTCCTTTGTGACTCTACTTGTTAGGGTAGGCATACCCAAATACATGCCAATATCGTCCGTTCGTTCAATGTTCAGTGCTGCACTGATATCTTGTTGAACTACCGAAGGAATGTTGTTAGAAAAGAAGACTCTAGATTTCGGCAAGCTAATTTTTTGTTCTGAAGCAAGACAAAATCGTCTTAGGCACCCATGAACAACATGCGCTTGTTCAACGGACGCTTCCGCGAATAAAACTGTGTCATCTGCAAAGAATAAATAAGATAACATCGGTCTATTCCTAGTTGCATAGATAGGTTTCCATCGATGATCAATAATGGCTTCTTCAATGGTTTGAAATAGCCTTTCCATACACGTAACAAACAGATAAGGTGAGAGGGAGTCACCTTGTCTTATACCTCTCAAGCTTAAATTTATCCGTAGGCTCACCATTCCAAAGCACTTGCAGAGAAGCAGTAGTAATACATTCCATTATGATATTAATGAGCAAGATGGGAAGATTCATTTGTTGGAGTGTATCTCGAATGAAAGTCCAGCGAAGTCTGTCATAGGCCTTCTCAAAATATATTTTTATTGCCATGTAGCCTTTCGAACCCTGTTTCCTTCTCATAGTATGCAAGACCTCCTGCATAATAACAATGTTGTATGTGATTTGTCTACCTGGGATAAAACTTGCTTGAGTATTGGAGATTAAATTGGGGAGAATAGGCTTTAGTCTGTTCACAATTACTCTAGTAATAATCTTGTATCTCACATTGCATAGACCAATAGGACGAAATTGAGCCGCCTTTTTCGGGTGATCAACCTTAGGAATAAGAGTTATAAAGGTATCATTCAAATTATCCGGCATACCTTTACCCTCTAGCACCGCAAAAACCATTTTGTAGACACTAGGAGCAATGATCTCCCAATGTTTTTTTGGAAAGATAAAGCTTGAAAGCCATCGTGCTCCGGAGCCTTGAGAGCTTGCATTTGATGTACCACCATATCAATCTCCGTCGACAAGAATGGTTTGCTTAGAGATTCCTAATCCTTGGGAGGTAATTTAGGGAAGATCTATTGAGGTATAGGTAAGAAATCTGACTCCCCTTCTTCAATGAAAAGAGTGGTAAAAAAATTCACAAAATGTCGCTTAACTTGCTCCTTCTCGGGAATCCAATTACCTTCCTGATTTTGAATCAAAACAATATTTTTGCGCCACCTTCGCAAAATAGTACTGAGGTGGAAAAACGAAGTATTACGATCTCCGTTACTTAACCATTCAATGCGTGACGTTTGGTACCACATAATCTCTCCTCTCGTTCAAGAATCTCGTCCAACTCAAGTCGCAGCTTAGCCTCTATCTTGATCAGCCCACGATCTTTGTGACTAGAGAGAGCCTGTTGGAGACCAGCAATACGAGCTAGCAGATGTTTTTTCTGAATAAAAATGTTGCCAAAGATCTATTTTTTCCATACTTTAAGCTCTTCCGCAAGTTGACCCAAGGCAGGTACGAGGGGACTGTCAAGATTCCACTTAGTACAAACAAATTCCTTGATATTCTCATGAGTTAACCAAGTTGCTTAAAATCAAAAAGGTTTATTCATCTCTTGGAGAGGAGCAAACCCATTAGGAGATATGAATAGAGGACAATGGTCAGATTGAACTGCTGGTAAGTGCCAAACCTTAGCTTTATCAAACCTCATATTCCAATTGCCATTACAAAGTGCTCTATCCAACCTAGCACTTTGCCTTGTTTCCGGTGACAACCCACGAGCCCATGTATGGGCTACTTCCGAAAATTCTACCTCAATCAATGAGATCTTCTTGTAGTCTGTTGTGCATGTGCATATTAAGTTTTGATGATGAAAAATAATATAATATGTTATAGTCTGAAAGTTTGTTACAGATGGTTGAGAAAGGAATAAGTGAATGAAGACTTTGAAGAAATTAAGAATCAAGATTGAAGTCCAAATTCATATTCCTAAGTTTAGTTACTATATGCAAAATGTAATATACTTGAACTAGATGATATATTATGTGCCAAGTATAGAAATATAAAATTAGGATAATTATTATTTTCTTAGAGTTAAGGAAATAAATAATTATGTTAATTTTATATATCTATATAAAAGGAAAAAGATATTCGAAAATCAAGTTTTATAAAAAACCGATTTGGAAAAGGATTTTGAAAAACCGATTTATAAAAGATAAAATGATTTTTTTCGGGAGAAAAAAAAAATCATAGAACGTTTTTAAAGAATTTTGATAAGAAGGAGAAAATCTGATTTTTCAATATGACAAAGTTTGTCTAATAAAAAAACTGATTGAAGAGTTGATCTAGTTAATATAAGATATGGAGAAATCCTTATCCTACAAGGAAAAGGAAAATCAGTTTTTATGAAAGATAAAATTTGTTTTTAATAAGGAAAAAGCTTTATCCCTTAATTTAAGGAGTAAAAGATAAACATATTTTTCATGAAGGATTTTCGGTCAGTCAAGAAGCATATAAGGGATTGCAACTCAGTTTTATAACTAACGTTTTTAGAGAGAAAAAATCGGAGAGATTAAGAGCTGAAAACAGTTTTCTAAGGCACAGAGTATATCACAGAGTTCTAGTCAGATTAGGAAACTAAACAACGGTTGTAATTGTCCTCTAATTTGCTTGACTAAGAAGCACGTTTGTTGAGGGATTATTCTTTCTGTAATTTCTGATATTATGAGAGTAGCAACACTTAGAGTTAAGTGTTGGGGAGCACTACTAGAGTTAGTAGTGGGGGAATCGAATTGTATCGAGAGTTTGATATTTTACGATTCAAGTATTAAAATAGTAGTTTGTGTGGACATAGATCTTAGAGGTGAGATTGAACCACGTTAAATTCCTGTGTTTTATTATTTGATATTATTGTTTTAGTGTATGATTAAGTTTCGTTTGAGCAAAACATTAATCGGAGATTTTACGAGTGAATAACACAGTGCACGACACTGTGCCATAAAGGTGTTTTTGCGAAAATCGATTAGATTTAGCCACTCAATTCAACCCCCCCTTCTTGAGTGTCACCTTGTGTTCCAACAAGTGGTATCAGAGTAGGATATTCTCGAAAGGCTCATCCCTAGAGAATAGAAATCATGAATATGCAAGATGACTCTCGAGATAGACACACCAAGTGCCCGATTTTCAACGGAAAAGACTACGGATGGTGGAAAGCTAGGATGAGGATCTACATCCAAGGATCGGATTATGAATGCTGGAAAGTTATTAGAAAAGGACCAATCCTTATCCAAGGAAAAGACGCTGAAGGAAAGATGATCGACAAGGATGAAGATGACTACGATTCGGTCGATTATGCAAAAGCCGAAAAGAACTACAAAGCAATGAGTATTCTCCAATATAGAATTGGACCTGATGAATACTCAAGGTTTTCCGCTTGCACTACAGCAAAAGAAATATGGGACACGCTGGAGTTGGCCCACGAAGGTACGAATGAGGTAAAACAATCTAGAATAGATTTGCTAGTCCAACAATATGAATTGTTTACTATGAATAAGGATGAATCTATTAAAGAGATGTTCACTAGATTTACACTAATCACTAATGAATTACGTTCTCTAGGCAAAACATATGCTTTTGAAGATTTAGTGAGAAAGGTGTTAAGAAGTTTAACAAATCGATGGCTCCCAAAAATAACCGCTATTCAAGCACTACAAGAAAATCACAAAATAACGACGGCCTATCAGCGACGGCTAACAAAACCGTCGGTATAATAAAAAAAAGCGACGGCTTGAAGCCGTCGTTGATCACCGACTGCAGTTGTAGCATATAACGACGGTTTAGCTGTCGGTAATCACTAACGACGACTAAAAGCCGTCGTTGATTTTGTGGAAGTAAAGCAGAATTTTTTTGTAGCTTGGGCGACGGTCAGAAACCGTCGTTGATTTCTAAAGGGGGGGGGTTTAATTTAAGTCTTTCAGTCGGGTTTTTTTTTTTCAACAAAATAAAGAGGGAATTTGGGCGATTTTGCAGCGACGAATCTCCGTCGACTCCACCTCCACCTGCCTCTCCTCCTTCCTCCAAACAACGTCAGCGACCCATCTCCACCTCACTTCGCCGGCGGTAAGCTTTATTTTCTATTTTTTTTAAATTTTTTTGTACTCATCAACCAAACCCTAACAGTTGGTTTTTTTTTTGGGAGAGAAGTGAACTTCAGGCTGACGAACTTGGGCGACGAACTTGCATCGACTCTTGCCGGACCTACATTTCGCCGGTGGTAAGCAGTGCTAATTTCTTTTTTTTTTAACAATTTGTGTAGTGATGAAACTAAACCCAAAAAATTGAGTCTTGCTTTATATTATGTATATTTCTTCATGTAAGTGTTTGATCTTATAATATATCATTTCTTTAATCAAAGTTCATACTACTTATTATTTTTTCAGATAATTTTATAGTCAGATTTTAGTGATTTGGTGAGTGAAATCAGTAACAAGAAAGAGCATGTGGGTATTTTTGTTTTCTAACATTTGGTGGAAAAAAAGAATGGGTGAAAGTAACCCAAAATTGTTGGACTTAATATCAAAGGAAAAACAAAGGATGATGAATAATGAAGAAAGAAGATATGGTTCCTTCAAAAAAAAAAAAAAAGAAAGAAGATATGGGTGTTGTTCATCTGATGAAAACAAGCTTGAACTTAGGCTATTATTTTTTATTTAAGAGATGATGCATCTATGTGTGTTCTGTATGGATGATGATTTACATCCATTTGTTTGTTATTTGGTAATGCAAATGTAAACGTTTATGTTTTTTATCATATGCATTGTACTTTCTGGTGAACATGTTGAGAATTTGGAATTAAGTTTGTTCACAGCGTTTATAACCATGCTTGTGAAATCCATGATTGAATATTTTTTTTTTTAGTCATTAATTGGAATCTTATTTTAAGTCAAAAGGGGTGCTTGTGAACTTAAATTCGTAGTTACTTATTATTGGAGTTGCTCGTTTAGTAGAAATTGACGCTTAAAGGTGTCGTTTAATAATTGATTTTCTACATGATGTAGGATTACGTAACACTTTGGTGTTTCTCTTTGGCTTAATTGTAAGGTTAGTAGCACTTTTTGTCTTCAATTTATATTGTTTTCGTTCATGTAAATTCTATATTTTAATTTTTGTGTAAGTTTTTCATCATGAAATATAATGTATTAAAAAAACTTTTGTTTAGAGAATGTTAAAAGCTATATAATTTTTTAGTTTATATTACTTTGAAGATTAAGTTACTTTAATTGTATAAGTTTAAGTTACTATATAATTATCACAATAGTTTTTATAGTGGTTCGCTTATTAAAGGTTATAAAATTTATAAACTATATAATTATCACAATAATTTATTTATTGCACATTCCTTTATTTAGTTTACACTATTTAAATAGTTTATATTGTTTTTGACATATTTGTTTTCGTGGAAATAGTTTGGATGATGTTATAAATTTAATTTAAGTGTTTAAATAAATATGTTTGCATCGTCATGTGCCTAGATACCCGTTCAAGGTATACTCATTAGGAGTATATCTTGAATAGTCCCCGGTTGGGACTGTTCTTCGACGTTTGACCCCACTTAGGTGGTGAATGTATGCCTTTTGTTCTATTCTATGTAATTTCCGGTCATGTTGTTTCTCTATGCTGTTCTCTGGGTACATATGTAAGCTTTTACGAAGCTCACATTGTGTACTTGGAGAACTCATGGGAAATGCCGGAATTTACGTAGAAGCGAATAGTTGGCATACATTCACTAGTGGGGTTAAACGTCGAAGAATGGGTTAGGTTGGAGTGATAAGGACCTTTGGACATCATTTTAGGCCCTATATGTATTTCACACAAATGTTTTAATTGTACGTATGATGGTTGCTAATGAGTAGTGTGGTTGAAATGCTTTAGAATTGTAGAATTGGTCACCATGAAACGGAAGGAGCGTTGGTGGATGTATGATAGATATGGCAATGTGCGTAACTTGAGGCCCGAGTTCTTGAGGGGGGTTGATGAATTCATTGACTTTTGCAAAGTAAATCCCGAAAGCCCAGGTAAGGATGAAGTTAGATGTCCGTGTCCGAAATGCAAGAACAGACGTATGCATGCCGCAGACACGGTTAAAGTGCATTTGTATAGCAAGGGGTTTATACCGATTACTACGGTTGGTATTCTCATGGTGAAGAGTTACCTCAACCTCGCGAAGAGCTATCTAATCCATACCGTGAAATGGTTTTCGATGCTCTTGGGAATAACCCGGAACCGTCCACTGTTGAAGAGCCTAGTGGAATGGAGGAGGAGCCTAATCCTCAAGCAAAGGTGTTTCTTGACCTATTAAAGGCTTCTGAGGAACCGTTGTACGACGGGAGCTCCATGTCCCGTGTTGGAAATGGCATCTAGAATAGTATCTTTGAAGTGTGAGTACAATTTGCCACATAGGTGTGTTGATGCTTTTGCTTCATTAATGAAAGAAGCAATACCTAACAACAACAACATGAGTGACACATTTTACGATACAAAGAAGATCTTGGAGGGATTAGAGCTTCCCCACGAAAAGATTCATGCTTGCCCGAAAGGTTGTATGTTATTTTGGAGAATTGATGCACACTTGGACAGATGTAGAGTGTGCGATTGGCAGTATACAAGAGGACTTCTAAGGGGTCTTTAGTTCCAATGAAAGTTCCGATTTATTTCTCAATCACACCGAGATTGCGAGAGGATGTATGCAACAAAGAACGTTCTTTGAAGAAATGACATGGCATGCCAAAAATCCAAGAGCCGAAGACAAAATGGCTCACCCTAGCGACAATGAAGCTTGGAAAGCATTTGGATAGATCCTTTAGCGAATTTGCATCTGAGCCTAGGAATGTTCGGCTCGGTTTGTGTACAGATGGGTTTGGTCCACATGGAAAGTTTGGGGTCAATATTCATGTTGGCCGGTCATCTTAACCCCGTACAACTTGCCGCCATCGATGTGCATGAAAAAACCCTTCATGTTCCTTTCGTTGCTCGTTCCTGGTCCTAAAAATCCGAAGGGAAACTTGGATGTGTACATGCAACCCTTAATCGAGGAATTGAAGCAATTATGGGATGTTGGAGCAACTACTTATGACATTTCTAGGAAACAAAATTTCAATATGCGTGCCGCCATTCTTTGGACAATAAATGATTTTCCTGCTTACGGTATGCTATCTGGCTGGTCCACCGCTGGGAAAAAGGCTTGTCCTTATTGTATGGATAAATCCAAAGCTTTTTGGCTCGAGCATGGGGGTAAAGTTTCTTGGTTTGATTGTCACCGTCAATTCCTTCCTCAAGATCATCCTTTTCGTAAAAACAAAGTTGCTTTTTGCATAAATAAGGTTGAAAAAGGGTCTCCACCACACATCATGTCTGGGGAGGAGTTGTGGTCATGTGTTAAAGACTTGCCAAAGGCTACAGATGGACCAGATGCACTTAACGCTTTGAAGAAGTTGAAAAATGGGTGGTTCAAACAAAGCTGTCTTTGGGAGCTCCCATACTGGAAAGATCTGCATCTTCGTCACAACCTTAACGTCATGCACATTGAGAAAAACTTCTTCGACCAACTCATTCACACGCTTATGGATGTGAAAAAAGCAGACAGACACACGTTGCATCTAGAAAAGACATTGCTAAATTGTGCAAAAGGCCTCAACTTCATGTCACCAAGGATGCAAACGGAAAAGAAATTCCACCAAAAGCACCTTTCGCACTGGACAAGTCCCAAAGGAAAGTATTATGCAACTGGGTCAGAGATTTGAAATTTCCCGATGGCTATGCTTCCGACTTAACAAGATGTGTGGACATGCAGTCCGGTAAGCCGCACAATATGAAAAGCCATGACCGTCATGTCTTCATGGAAAGATTATTGCCGATTGCATTAAAGGAGTTGCTTCCGGTTCATGTGTGGAAAGTTGTCACCGAGATTAGCCTTTTTTTCCGTGATTTGTGTTGCTCCACCATCACGATAAGTGACATGGAAAGATTGGAAAAGGACATAGCCGAGATCCTTTGTAAACTCGAAAATATTTTCCCACCATCATTCTTCAATTCCATGGAACACTTACCAGTTCACCTTCCACGCGAAGCTAGGCTATGTGGTCCCGTGCAATACCGTTGGATGTATCCCTTTGAAAGGTACCTTATCCTTCATTTTCATATATCCTTTTTTATTGTTGTTCGCAATTGTGTAACTCTTTTTGATAACCACCTTCTTAGGTTCCTCAATCATTTGAAACGCAAAATTGGTAACAAGGCTCGTGTGGAGGGTTCTATTTGTAATGCGTACTTGTGTGAAGAGATTGCAAACTTCTGTTCAAACTACTTTCAGCAAGGAGTGGATACTAAGACACGAGATTCAGGCCGTAATGTAAATGATGAAGTTGATAGGATGCTCGACGAAACTGTCCCCGAGCTATTCGGGGTTAATTGTGGTCGGCCGTCTAATGCGAGTGGAACACGATTTTTAACTGAAGTAGAACTACAACGTGCACACCTATATGTGTTAGCAAATACAGGCATCTTACAAGAATTTGAGAAGTAAAACACTTGTTATTAATCATATTATTTATAAATTTAACTTTCATTTTTCATTTAGACATTAACAATTGTTATGTTTGTAAGGGATTTCGAGGACCACATTCTTCAAATTCGACCTACTCTACGTAGGGAAGATGTGTGGGTGCAACATGAAGTAGAATACCTTGATTGGTTTAGATCGAAAGTGAGTTTGTGTGACTATAGGTTATTCAAGAAATGTTAATGGATTAACAATATGAATGAATTTCAATAGGTTATTCAAGACAAACCCAATGATGATGTACTGTTTGCTTTGGCAATGGGTCCTTCGACATTAGTTCGCACTTGGAATAGATACTATGTTAATGGATACAATTTCCAAACAAAAGCATCAAGCAAACACAAATCCACCATGAATTATGGAGTGTGTGTGTCTAATGATGGAGGGAGTGATTTCTTTGGGATTCTAGATGATGTTATAGAATTGAAGTTTATCGGTGCTCGTAGTCAATATAGCACAGTTTTGTTCAAGTGCAATTGGATGGACAATGTGAGGGGAATGAACATCGATCAATACAAGCTAGTTGAAGTCAACCACACCAAGAAATACCCCAAGTTTGATCCCTTTGTGCTATCATACCAGGTTAGCCAATTATATTTCGCACCGTACCCAAGCTTGAAAAGAGATCGTGCTCAATGGTGGGCTGTGTTTAGGACAAAGGCAAGGTCTGTGATTGATGCTCCGGTTGACTTCGACTTCCTTCAGGAGACAAGTGCTGGGACTCCAACGGTTTGTGATCCAAATGATATTCCTAATTATGAAGGTGGTAATGATGTCGAGTGTGTTGAAGGAGATGATGAAGAAATTTTGTTTGAAGCCCCATCAGGTGATGATGAAGAAAAGTCTAGTTTCGAGTCTGGAGAAAGCGAGGATGATGACGATGATGATGATGGTTTTTGGGATGACGATAGTGATGATGAACTAAGCGAGGATGGGAATTCACTTTGATTTGTTTGAGTATATCATAGCTTGTATTAAGGACAACATTTCAATAAAAATATATGACTTTTGTAATGAAAGGTTGAAGATTACTTGTTATGACATTTCCATCTGTAGTTTTTCTTACTGTTGTTGAGTAACATGATCCATTCTGCACCTCTGGTTTTTCTTAGTGTTTTTCTAATATTTAATTAGTACTTGCTTTCTCCCCACTTCCCTTTTCGCATTAATATTAAAATATATGACTGCATTGTGACCACTAATTCTAGTTATTCTAATCGGGAATCTACATGGGTCACCTACAATATCCCGATTATGCTCTTTTAATTATCAAAGATTACATTTTCCTAAGCATTATGATTTGGCCATGGTCTAAAGAGTATGATCGGTTGTTGATTTCTCATGATTTCATTTGGTTTTGGTATGTCTTACTTTGGACTTGATGATTGGATAATTCTATTAATGAATTTGTACAGAGTGCCTTGTTACGCACTTTATTTGTTGGATGTGGTCTAGCTATTATACTCATCTTGGGGTTTCAATGGTCATCTCTTTTCTTGATGTATGGTTCTTCTTTGACATCATTGTACTTTTTCTTCCCTATATTTGGCAAGTTTTTATCCCATGAATTCAACTCTCATAACAAAGAAATTATATATGTTGGGTTTGCTTCTAGTCGTTGTACTCGGGCCTGTGGGGCACAATCGAGTGAGGGGGGGGAGGGGCTGCAGGGGGTCGGGGAGGGGAGGGGGAGGTCGGTGAGGGGAGGGGAGGGGCCGCAGGGGGTCGGGAAGGGGAGGGGAGGTTAGTGAGGGGAGGGGGGAGGGGCTGCAGGGGGTCGGGGAGGGGGGCAGGCTGCGGGTCGGGGAGGGGGGAGGGGCAGAGGGGTCGTGGGGGGGGGGGGAGGTCGGTGAGGGAGGGGGGAGGGGCTGCAGGTGGTCGGGGGGGAGGGGGGGTCGGGGGGGTCGGGGAGGGGAGGGGAGGTCGGTGAGGGAGAGTGGAGGGGCTGCGGGGGGGTCGGGGAGGGCTGCAGGGGGTTAGGGAGGGAGGGGGGAGGTCGGTGAGGAGGGGGGAGGGGGCTACGGGGGGGTCGGGGAGGGGGGTCTTGCGGTCGGTCGGGGGGGGGAAGGGGGTCGGGGAGGGGAGTGCTTCAGTCGGTGAGGGGAGGGGGAGGGGCTGCAGGGGGTCATGGAGGGGGGGGTGGCGGTCGGTCGAGGGGGGAGGGGGTGCAGGGGGTCGGGGAGGGGATGGGGAGGTCGGTGAGGGAGGAGGGGGAGGGGCTGCAGGGGGTCGGTGAGGGAGGGGGAGGGGATGCGGGGGGGGTCGGGGGGTGCAGGGGGTCGAGTGAGGGGGGGAGGGGTCGCAGGGGGGGTCGAGGAGGGCTGCAGGGGGTCGGGGAGGGGAGGGGAGGTCGGTGAGGGGAGGGGGGGGTGCGGGCAGGGGGTCGGGGGGCGTGCTGCAGGGGGTCGGGGGGGGGAGGGCCTGCAGGAGGTCGGGGAAGGGGGCTGTGCGGGGGGTTAGTGAGGGGATGAGTGCATGAGGTCATTGAGGGGGGGAGGGCTATAATTTCGCATGCATGCATATCGATATCCACGTTATTAAGCCATGCATACTCATTTGTCATGCATGTAAGTTAGTATTATCTCCAATCTATCTATGTTGTTTTTGCCTATGTTTTTCTTGAGGTAAATTAATACTATAATTAATTTGAAAGTGATAAAGTTGTAATTTGTTAATATCGAAGAAATTAGTTTTTTTTTATTCTTGGATTATTCATACTTTAATGTAATTTGTTTAATCTTGCGCATTTTTAATTTCTTGCATTTTAGGTAATCATGTCTAATCCTAAGGGCCGCGGAGGTCGAAGTGGCTTAAGTGGAAGCCAAGGTCGTGGGACTTTGATTCCGATGCAACTTTTTCAGTCACCAGAAGTTGAAGGAAGCCAGAACCCTGTAGCAGAGACACAGGGAGATGATTCACAGGCAATGGACATTGGTAGCCACGTACCGGAGACTCCGAACACTCATACGGAGGAAGGTGAAGGTTCGAACCGTGCACCAAGAAAGGTTTTAAGCCCTACTGGATTATGGTAAGTTCGTAAGCTACTATATGCTTCATGATACACAAATATGCAATGGTATTCACAATTCACGTGTTTGTTTGGTTTTCAATTCAGGTTCGATGATAACAAGGTTAGTGGGTCCATCACTGACATTTTCCAGGGCCATTTTCGACAACCTTGGTTCAATTACAGTGAGGTCGACAATGCAACAAAGATGCATTGGTGGAACATTTTCACATACGTATGAATCGAATTATGAAAAATTTCATTGATTATATTACTTTATTAATATCTTTGTTTAATGTTTGACTAAAGGGTATTTATGAATGGGCTCCTGAGTTAGAAGGCCTAGTGAGGAAGGATTACAAGAAAAAAGCTTCATCTCGTCTGAGAGACTTGCGATACTTGGGTGGTTAAGAAAGCCAAAGAAAGGCCGAAATGGTTGGGGAGACGATCTACGAAGACATGAAGAAGAGAAGTGAAGACCCAACATTTCGGGAAAAATCTGAAAAGGCGAAGAAGAACCGAAGAGGTGGCTCCCTGTCTAATCTAATTGAGCCGTCACACTTTCAGGGTTCTATTTCGGCGGCACATCATGCTAGGAAGATGGTAAATATGTTTCATATCTACTACTTAGTGTAATTTACATTTCATTTTCGGTATGAGTAAAAAATAAAGCCTTTGTTCAACAATGTCTACAGGCAAAGAGTAGAGGAGGAGTACTCCCTACTGCTCCCGAGTTGTTCTTGAAGACTCATTTCAAGACTGTTCCTGGAAAAGGAGAAATTCCAGCAAACAAGAAAGCAAAGCAAATCTCGGTACATACTTCTAAACATATATTTATAGGCAAATATGATTGAAAAGTTTGATGCAAGTTTAGTTAGAATCAAATATAGGCCATTTTAGGCCATTTGACTTGAAAATGAATGAATACGACTAGTTTGATGCTAGTTTAAGTTATAAACACCTCAAACATCATATATATAGTTAGTTTAATGTGATTATAAGTTGTTTTGATTGAAAATACACAAAATAGGAAAGATAGAACCATATATAGGGTAATATAGGCCATTTTAGGCCATTTGACTTGAAAATGAATGAATACGACTAGTTTGATGCTAGTTTAAGTTATAAACACCTCAAACATCATATATATAGTTAGTTTAATGTGATTGTAAGTTGTTTTGATAGAAAATACACAAAATAGGAAAGATAGAACCAAATATAGGCTAATATAGGCCATTTTAGGCCATTTGACTTGAAATTGAATGAATACGAGTAGTTTGATGCTAGTTTAATTATAAACACCTCAAACATCATATATATAGTTAGTTTAATGTGATTATAAGTTGTTTTGATTGAAAATACACAAAATAGGAAAGATAGAACCAAATATAGGCTAATTAGGCCATTTCACTTGAAATTGAATGAATACGAGTAGTTTGATGCTAGTTTAAGTTATAAACACCTCAAACATCATATATATAGTTAGTTTAATGTGATTATAAGTTGTTTTAATTGAAAATACACAAAATAGGAAAGATAGAACCAAATATAGGCTAATATAGGCCATTTTAGGCCATTTCACTTGAAATTGAATGATTACGACTAGTTTGATGCTATTTTAAGTTATAAACACCTCAAACATCATATATATAGTTAGTTTAATGTGATTATAAGTTGTTTTGATTGAAAATACACAAAATAGGAAAGATAGAACCAAATATAGGCTAATATAGGCCATTTTAGGCCATTTGACTTGAAATTGAATGAATACAAGTTGTTTGATGCTAGTTTAAGTTATAAACACCTCAAACATCATATATATAGTTAGTTTAATGTGATTGTAAGTTGTTTTGATTGAAAATACACAAAATAGGAAAGATAGAACCAAATATAGGCTAATATAGGCCATTTTACTTGAAATTGAATGAATACGAGTAGTTTGATGCTAGTTTAAGTTATAAACACCTCAAACATCATATATATAGTTAGTTTAATGTGATTATAAGTTGTTTTGATTGAAAATACACAAAATAGGAAAGATAGAACCAAATATAGGCTAATATAGGCCATTTTAAGCCATTTCACTTGAAATTGAATGAATACGAGTAGTTTGATGCTAGTTTAAGTTATAAACACCTCAAACATCATATATATAGTTAGTTTAATGTGATTCTAAGTTGTTTTTGATTGAAAATACACAAAATAGGAAAGATAGAACCAAATATAGGCTAATATAGGCCATTTTAGGCAATTTGACTTGAAATTGAATGAATACGAGTAGTTTGATGCTAGTTTAAGTTATAAACACCTCAAACATTATATATATAGTTAGTTTAATGTGATTGTAAGTTGTTTTGATTGAAAATACACAAAATAGGAAAGATAGAACCAAATATAGGCTAATATAGGCCATTTTAGGCCATTTGACTTGAAATTGAATGAATACGAGTAGTTTGATGCTAGTTTAAGTTGTAAACACCTCAAACATCATATATATAGTTAGTTTAAAGTGATTATAAGTTGTTTTGATTGAAAATACACAAAATAGGAAAGACAGAACCAAATATAGGCTAATATAGGCCATTTTAGGCCATTTCACTTGAAATTGAATGAATACGAGTAGTTTGATGCTAGTTTAAGTTATAAACACCTCAAACATCATATATATAGTTAGTTTAATGTGATTGTAAGTTGTTTTGATTGAAAATACACAAAATAGGAAAGATAGAACCAAATATAGGCTAATATAGGCCATTTTAGGCCATTTGACTTAAAATTGAATGAATACGAGTAGTTTGATGCTAGTTTAAGTTATAAACACCTCAAACATTATATATATAGTTAGTTTAATGTGATTATAAGTTATTTTGATTGAAAATACACAAAATAGGAAAGATAGAACCAAGTATAAGGTAATATAGGCCATTTTAGGCCATTTCACTTGAAATTGAATGAATACGAGTAGTTTGATGCTAGTTTAAGTTATAAACACCTCAAACATCATATATATAGTTAGTTTAATGTGATTGTAAGTTGTTTTGATTGAAAATACACAAAATAGGAAAGATAGAACCAAATATAGGCTAATATAGGCCATTTTAGGCCATTTCACTTGAAATTGAATGAATACGACTAGTTTGATGCTAGTTTAAGTTATAAACACCTCAAACATCATATATATAGTTAGTTTAATGTGATTATAAGTTGTTTTGATTGAAAATACACAAAATAGGAAAGATAGAACCAAATATAGGCTAATATAGGCCATTTTAGGCCATTTCACTTGAAATTGAATGAATACGAGTAGTTTGATGCTAGTTTAAGTTATAAACACCTCAAACATCATATGTATAGTTAGTTTAATGTGATTGTAAGTTGTTTTGATTGAAAATACACAAAATAGAAAAGATAGAACAAAATATAGGCTAATATAGGCCATTTTACGCCATTTCACTTGAAATTGAATGAATATGACTAGTTTGAGGCTAGTTTAAGTTATAAACACCTCAAACATCATATATATAGTTAGTTTAATGTGATTATAAGTTGTTTTGATTGAAAATACACAAAATAGGAAAGATAGAACCAAATATAGGCTAATATAGGCCATTTTAGGCCATTTCACTTGAAATTGAATGAATACGAGTAGTTTGATGCTAGTTTAAGTTATAAACACCTCAAACATCATATATATAGTTAGTTTAATGTGATTATAAGTTGTTTTGATTGAAAATACACAAAATAGGAAAGATAGAACCAAATATAGGCTAATATAGGCCATTTTAGGCCATTTGACTTGAAATTGAATGAATACGAGTAGTTTGATGCTAGTTTAAGTTATAAACACCTCAAACATCATATATATAGTTATTTTAATGTGATTATAAGTTGTTTTGATTGAAAATACACAAAATAGGAAAGATAGAACCAAATATAGGCTAATATAGGCCATTTTAGGCCATTTCACTTGAAATTGAATGAATACGAGTAGTTTGATGCTAGTTTAAGTTATAAACACCTCAAACATCATATATATAGTTAGTTTAATGTGATTGTAAGTTGTTTTGATTGAAAATACACAAAATAGGAAAGATAGAACCAAATATAGGCTAATATAGGCCATTTTAGGCCATTTCACTTGAAAATGAATGAATACGAGTAGTTTGATGCTAGTTTAAGTTATAAACACCTCAAACATCATATATATAGTTAGTTTAATGTGATTATAAGTTGTTTTGATTGAAAATACACAAAATAGGAAAGATAGAACCAAATATAGGCTAATATAGGCCATTTTAGGCCATTTCACTTGAAATTGAATGAATACGAGTAGTTTGATGCTAGTTTAAGTTATAAACACCTCAAACATCATATATATAGTTAGTTTAATGTGATTATAAGTTGTTTTGATTGAAAATACACAAAATAGGAAAGATAGAACCAAATATAGGCTAATATAGGCCATTTTAGGCCATTTCACTTGAAATTGAATGAATACGAGTAGTTTGATGCTAGTTTAAGTTATAAACACCTCAAACATCATATATATAGTTAGTTTAATGTGATTGTAAGTTGTTTTGATTGAAAATACACAAAATAGGAAAGATAGAACCAAATATAGGCTAATATAGGCCATTTTAGGCCATTTGACTTGAAATTGAATGAATACGAGTAGTTTGATGCTAGTTTAAGTTATAAACACCTCAAACATCATATATATAGTTAGTTTAATGTGATTGTAAGTTGTTTTGATTGAAAATACACAAAATAGGAAAGATAGAACCAAATATAGGCTAATATAGGCCATTTTAGGCCATTTGACTTGAAATTGAATGAATACGAGTAGTTTGATGCTAGTTTAAGTTATAAACACCTCAAACATCATATATATAGTTAGTTTAATGTGATTATAAGTTGTTTTGATTGAAAATACACAAAATAGGAAAGATAGAACCAAATATAGGCTAATATAGGCCATTTTAGGCCATTTCACTTGAAATTGAATGAATACGAGTAGTTTGATGCTAGTTTAAGTTATAAACACCTCAAACATCATATATATAGTTAGTTTAATGTGATTGTAAGTTGTTTTGATTGAAAATACACAAAATAGGAAAGATAGAACCAAATATAGGCTAATATAGGCCATTTTAGGCCATTTCACTTGAAAATGAATGAATACGAGTAGTTTGATGCTAGTTTAAGTTATAAACACCTCAAACATCATATATATAGTTAGTTTAATGTGATTATAAGTTGTTTTGATTGAAAATACACAAAATAGGAAAGATAGAACCAAATATAGGCTAATATAGGCCATTTTAGGCCATTTCACTTGAAATTGAATGAATACGAGTAGTTTGATGCTAGTTTAAGTTATAAACACCTCAAACATCATACATATAGTTAGTTTAATGTGATTGTAAGTTGTTTTGATTGAAAATACACAAAATAGGAAAGATAGAACCAAATATAGGCTAATATAGGCCATTTTAGGCCATTTGACTTGAAATTGAATGAATACGAAAGTTTGATGCTAGTTTAAGTTATAAACACCTCAAACATCATACATATAGTTAGTTTAATGTGATTGTAAGTTGTTTTGATTGAAAATACACAAAATAGGAAAGATAGAACCAAATATAGGCTAATATAGGCCATTTTAGGCCATTTGACTTGAAATTGAATGAATACGAGTAGTTTGATGCTAGTTTAAGTTATAAACACCTCAAACATCATATATATAGTTAGTTTAATGTGATTATAAGTTGTTTTGATTGAAAATACACAAAATAGGAAAGATAGAACCAAATATAGGCTAATATAGGCCATTTTAGGCCATTTCACTTGAAATTGAATGAATACGAGTAGTTTGATGCTAGTTTAAGTTATAAACACCTCAAACATCATATATATAGTTAGTTTAATGTGATTGTAAGTTGTTTTGATTGAAAATACACAAAATAGGAAAGATAGAACCAAATATAGGCTAATATAGGCCATTTTAGGCCATTTCACTTGAAAATGAATGAATACGAGTAGTTTGATGCTAGTTTAAGTTATAAACACCTCAAACATCATATATATAGTTAGTTTAATGTGATTATAAGTTGTTTTGATTGAAAATACACAAAATAGGAAAGATAGAACCAAATATAGGCTAATATAGGCCATTTTAGGCCATTTCACTTGAAATTGAATGAATTCGAGTAGTTTGATGCTAGTTTAAGTTATAAACACCTCAAACATCATATATATAGTTAGTTTAATCTGATTATAAGTTGTTTTGATTGAAAATACACAAAATAGGAACGATAGAACCAAATATAGGGTAATATAGGCCATTTTAGGCCATTTCACTTGAAATGGAATGAATACGAGTAGTTTGATGCTAGTTTAAGTTATAAACACCTCAAACATCATATATATAGTTAGTTTAATGTGATTATAAGTTGTTTTGATTGAAAATACACAAAATAGGAAAGATAGAACCAAATATAGGCTAATATAGGCCATTTTAGGCCATTTCACTTGAAATTTAATTAATACGAGTAGTTTGATGCTAGTTTAAGCTATAAACACCTCAAACATCATATATATAGTTATTTTAATGTGATTATAAGTTGTTTTGATTGAATATACACAAAATAAGAACGATAGAACCAAATATAAGGTAATATATGGCATTTTAGGCCATTTCACTTGAAATTGAATGAATGCGAGTAGTTTGATGCTAGTTTAAGTTATAAACACCTCAAACATCATATATATAGTTAGTTTAATGTGATTGTAAGTTGTTTTGATTGAAAATACACAAAATGGGAAAGATAGAACCAAATATAGGCTAATATAGGCCATTTTGGCCCATTTCACTTGAAATTGAATGAATACGAGTAGTTTGATGCTAGTTTAAGTTATAAACACCTCAAACATCATATATATAGTTAGTTTAATGTGATTATAAGTTGTTTTGATTGAAAATACACAAAATAGGAAAGATAGAACCAAATATAGGCTAATATAGGCCATTTTAGGCCATTTGACTTGAAATTGAATGAATACGAGTAGTTTGATGCTAGTTTAAGTTAGAAACACCTCAAACATCATATATATAGTTATTTTAATGTTATTATAAGTTGTTTTGATTGAAAATACACAAAATAGGAAAGATAGAACCAAATATAGGCTAATATAGGCCATTTTAGGCCATTTCACTTGAAATTGAATGAATACGAGTAGTTTGATGCTAGTTTAAGTTATAAACACCTCAAACATCATATATATAGTTAGTTTAATGTGATTGTAAGTTGTTTTGATTGAAAATACAAAAAATAGGAAAGATAGAACCAAATATAGGCTAATATAGGCCATTTTAGGCCATTTCACTTGAAATTGAATGAATACGAGTAGTTTGATGCTAGTTTAAGTTATAAACACCTCAAACATCATATATATAGTTAGTTTAATGTGATTATAAGTTGTTTTGATTGAAAATACACAAAATAGGAAAGATAGAACCAAATATAGGCTAATATAGGCCATTTTAGGCCATTTGACTTGAAATTGAATGAATACGAGTAGTTTGATGCTAGTTTAAGTTATAAACACCTCAAACATCATATATATAGTTAGTTTAATGTAATTATAAGTTGTTTTGATTGAAAATACACAAAATAGGAAAGATAGAACCAAATATTGGCTAATATAGGCCATTTTAGGCCATTTGACTTGAAATTGAATGAATACGAGTAATTTAATGCTAGTTTAAGTTATAAACACCTCAAACATCATATATATAGTTAGTTTAATGTGATTGTAAGTTGTTTTGATTGAAAATACAAAAAATAGGAAAGATAGAACCAAATATAGGCTAATATAGGCCATTTTAGGCCATTTCACTTGAAATTGAATGAATACGACTAGTTTGATGCTAGTTTAAGTTATAAACACCTCAAACATCATATATATAGTTAGTTTAATGTGATTATAAGTTGTTTTGATTGAAAATACACAAAATAGGAAAGATAGAACCAAATATAGGCTAATATAGGCCATTTTAGGCCATTTGACTTGAAATTGAATGAATACGAGTAGTTTGATGCTAGTTTAAGTTATAAACACCTCAAACATCATATATATAGTTAGTTTAATGTAATTATAAGTTGTTTTGATTGAAAATACACAAAATAGGAAAGATAGAACCAAATATAGGCTAATATAGGCCATTTTAGGCCATTTCACTTGAAATTGAATGAATACGAGTAGTTTGATGCTAGTTTAAGTTATAAACACCTCAAACATCATATATATAGTTAGTTTAATGTGATTGTAAGTTGTTTTGATTGAAAATACACAAAATAGGAAAGATAGAACCAAATATAGGCTAATATAGGCCATTTTAGGCCATTTCACTTGAAATTGAATGAATACGACTAGTTTGATGCTAGTTTAAGTTATAAACACCTCAAACATCATATATATAGTTAGTTTAATGTGATTATAAGTTGTTTTGATTGAAAATACACAAAATAGGAAAGATAGAACCAAATATAGGCTAATATAGGCCATTTTAGGCCATTTCACTTGAAATTGAATGAATACGAGTAGTTTGATGCTAGTTTAAGTTATAAACACCTCAAACATCATATATATAGTTAGTTTAATGTGATTGTAAGTTGTTTTGATTGAAAATACACAAAATAGGAAAGATAGAACCAAATATAGGCTAATATAGGCCATTTTAGGCCATTTCACTTGAAATTGAATGAATACGAGTAGTTTGATGCTAGTTTAAGTTATAAACACCTCAAACATCATATATATAGTTAGTTTAATGTGATTATAAGTTGTTTTGATTGAAAATACACAAAATAGGAAAGATAGAACCAAATATAGGCTAATATAGGCCATTTTAGGCCATTTCACTTGAAATTGAATGAATACGAGTAGTTTGATGCTAGTTTAAGTTATAAACACCTCAAACATCATATATATAGTTAGTTTAATGTGATTGTAAGTTGTTTTGATTGAAAATACACAAAATAGGAAAGATAGAACCAAATATAGGCTAATATAGGCCATTTTAGGCCATTTCACTTGAAATTGAATGAATACGAGTAGTTTGATGCTAGTTTAAGTTATAAACACCTCAAACATCATATATATAGTTAGTTTAATGTGATTATAAGTTGTTTTGATTGAAAATACACAAAATAGGAAAGATAGAACCAAATATAGGCTAATATAGGCCATTTTAGGCCATTTCACTTGAAATTGAATGAATACGAGTAGTTTGATGCTAGTTTAAGTTATAAACACCTCAAACATCATATATATAGTTAGTTTAATGTGATTGTAAGTTGTTTTGATTGAAAATACACAAAATAGGAAAGATAGAACCAAATATAGGCTAATATAGGCCATTTTAGGCCATTTGACTTGAAATTGAATGAATACGAGTAGTTTGATGCTAGTTTAAGTTATAAACACCTCAAACATCATATATATAGTTAGTTTAATGTGATTGTAAGTTGTTTTGATTGAAAATACACAAAATAGGAAAGATAGAACCAAATATAGGCTAATATAGGCCATTTTAGGCCATTTGACTTGAAATTGAATGAATACGAGTAGTTTGATGCTAGTTTAAGTTATAAACACCTCAAACATCATATATATAGTTAGTTTAATGTGATTATAAGTTGTTTTGATTGAAAATACACAAAATAGGAAAGATAGAACCAAATATAGGCTAATATAGGCCATTTTAGGCCATTTCACTTGAAATTGAATGAATACGAGTAGTTTGATGCTAGTTTAAGTTATAAACACCTCAAACATCATATATATAGTTAGTTTAATGTGATTGTAAGTTGTTTTGATTGAAAATACACAAAATAGGAAAGATAGAACCAAATATAGGCTAATATAGGCCATTTTAGGCCATTTCACTTGAAATTGAATGAATACGAGTAGTTTGATGCTAGTTTAAGTTATAAACACCTCAAACATCATATATATAGTTAGTTTAATGTGATTATAAGTTGTTTTGATTGAAAATACACAAAATAGGAAAGATAGAACCAAATATAGGCTAATATAGGCCATTTTAGGCCATTTCACTTGAAATTGAATGAATACGAGTAGTTTGATGCTAGTTTAAGTTATAAACACCTCAAACATCATATATATAGTTAGTTTAATGTGATTATAAGTTGTTTTGATTGAAAATACACAAAATAGGAAAGATAGAACCAAATATAGGCTAATATAGGCCATTTTAGGCCATTTCACTTGAAATTGAATGAATACGAGTAGTTTGATGCTAGTTTAAGTTATAAACACCTCAAACATCATATATATAGTTAGTTTAATGTGATTATAAGTTGTTTTGATTGAAAATACACAAAATAGGAAAGATAGAACCAAATATAGGCTAATATAGGCCATTTTAGGCCATTTCACTTGAAATTGAATGAATACGAGTAGTTTGATGCTAGTTTAAGTTATAAACACCTCAAACATCATATATATAGTTAGTTTAATGTGATTATAAGTTGTTTTGATTGAAAATACACAAAATAGGAAAGATAGAACCAAATATAGGCTAATATAGGCCATTTTAGGCCATTTCACTTGAAATTGAATGAATACGAGTAGTTTGATGCTAGTTTAAGTTATAAACACCTCAAACATCATATATATAGTTAGTTTAATGTGATTGTAAGTTGTTTTGATTGAAAATACACAAAATAGGAAAGATAGAACCAAATATAGGCTAATATAGGCCATTTTGGGCCATTTCACTTGAAATTGAATGAATACGAGTAGTTTGATGCTAGTTTAAGTTATAAACACCTCAAACATCATATATATAGTTAGTTTAATGTGATTATAAGTTGTTTTGATTGAAAATACACAAAATAGGAAAGATAGAACCAAATATAGGCTAATATAGGCCATTTTAGGCCATTTGACTTGAAATTGAATGAATACGAGTAGTTTGATGCTAGTTTAAGTTATAAACACCTCAAACATCATATATATAGTTAGTTTAATGTGATTATAAGTTGTTTTGATTGAAAATACACAAAATAGGAAAGATAGAACCAAATATAGGCTAATATAGGCCATTTTAGGCCATTTCACTTGAAATTGAATGAATACGAGTAATTTGATGCTAGTTTAAGTTATAAACACCTCAAACATCATATATATAGTTAGTTTAATGTGATTGTAAGTTGTTTTGATTGAAAATACACAAAATAGGAAAGATAGAACCAAATATAGGCTAATATAGGCCATTTTAGGCCATTTCACTTGAAATTGAATGAATACGACTAGTTTGATGCTAGTTTAAGTTATAAACACCTCAAACATCATATATATAGTTAGTTTAATGTGATTATAAGTTGTTTTGATTGAAAATACACAAAATAGGAAAGATAGAACCAAATATAGGCTAATATAGGCCATTTTAGGCCATTTGACTTGAAATTGAATGAATACGAGTAGTTTGATGCTAGTTTAAGTTATAAACACCTCAAACATCATATATATAGTTAGTTTAATGTGATTATAAGTTGTTTTGATTGAAAATACACAAAATAGGAAAGATAGAACCAAATATAGGCTAATATAGGCCATTTTAGGCCATTTGACTTGAAATTGAATGAATACGAGTAGTTTGATGCTAGTTTAAGTTATAAACACCTCAAACATCATATATATAGTTAGTTTAATGTGATTGTAAGTTGTTTTGATTGAAAATACAAAAAATAGGAAAGATAGAACCAAATATAGGCTAATATAGGCCATTTTAGGCCATTTCACTTGAAATTGAATGAATACGACTAGTTTGATGCTAGTTTAAGTTATAAACACCTCAAACATCATATATATAGTTAGTTTAATGTGATTATAAGTTGTTTTGATTGAAAATACACAAAATAGGAAAGATAGAACCAAATATAGGCTAATATAGGCCATTTGACTTGAAATTGAATGAATACGAGTAGTTTGATGCTAGTTTAAGTTATAAACACCTCAAACATCATATATATAGTTAGTTTAATGTAATTATAAGTTGTTTTGATTGAAAATACACAAAATAGGAAAGATAGAACCAAATATAGGCTAATATAGGCCATTTTAGGCCATTTCACTTGAAATTGAATGAATACGAGTAATTTGATGCTAGTTTAAGTTATAAACACCTCAAACATCATATATATAGTTAGTTTAATGTGATT